>JABUQX010071632.1:0-44820 GCA_015478945.1 Trachelipus rathkii | reverse complement strand
GCGAAAAAAAACACTAGTTTACAAAATTATGTTTATTAAGCAGGCGGAAGCGAAACTAGTTTCAATTTTGGTTTATTGGGCAGCTGTATTGAAAAAAAAACAATCTTTATATCGTATTAAAACCTTGTATCATATTCATGACTCAAGTTCTCAAATTCAAAATTTTAATATTATAAACCCTCACGAGAAGGTTTTCTACCAAAATGTTTCGAAAAACGCATGTTAATTGCTCTTAACTAAATATAATCTTAGGACGAGAAAGTAAGCATTTCATTTTTGTGGTTGGAAAAGTTGCTCGGTGGTTAAGAAATTTTTATTCTCCCTTTTCCCTCCGAAAAGGTTTTCTTGTTTTTCACATAACGAAAGAGAAATATTAAACCAAAAAACAAAATTTGGGGCAACAAAATTAGTTTACTTGTTCCTTGAAAAGGTGTGTAATCTTTTTTCCTAAAAGTTGTATTATGTTTTTTCTGAAAGGTGTGTAATCTGTCTTTTCCTGAAAGGTGTGCAATTTCTTCCTGAAAGGTGTATAATATCTTTTCCTGAAAGATGTTAATCACTATTTCCTGAAAGGTGTATAATTATTAAATAAAAAAAAAAAAAATTTTAATAATAATTTCTGAAATAAGAAATAAATATATTTCAATGTTTTACAATTACTTTTAAAACATCAAAATTAGTATTTAATTTTTGTCCTCCTTGAAAAAATCTTTCGTTTTCTTTATTAAAAATGAAAAATTTAGGGGGAAGTAAATAAAAAAAAATTATTAAATAAAAAAATTTAAATTTTTTTTCTCCGTAATATAATCTAAAAATAACTATAACTTTTTATGAAAACTTACCAAAAAACTCCGCTTTTTAGTTTTTTGAAAGAATAAATTTTTTGGTTCAGATAAAAAAACTTTTGAAACCACAAAACTATTCCAAATTCAACCAAGCGAAAATCATAAAACTTTTTTCTCGATATGAAATCTAAACTAACGTTGCTCGTTGGCCAGATAAACAGTCCCTCTTCCTCTTATGTTGTCGCACACAACAAAAAAAAAAACAACGGTTTTACAAATCAACAGGTTTTTAAACATCAAAATATGGTTTTTTTAATTTTTCGTCCTCCTTAAAAATTTTCGTTTTCTTTTATTTCAAATAAAAAATTAAGAGGAAAAACTAAACTAAAAAAAAAATATATAAATAATATGAAATTTTTTTGCACTGATATAAGTTTTATTGATATCAATAATTCAGCAGAAATAAGTTAGAAATACCATTCGAAGATCAAAACGGGTTTTTATAAAAAAATAATAATTAATTTTCTATCTTAAATTGAAAAATAAATTATCATCTCTCCATATTCCGCAACAATTTAAAAACCCCCCCCCCCCCCCCCACACTTCTTCTTTTTTTTGTACAACCTGATTTGTGAAGCAAAACAAAATAACAGGGGGAGGGGACATTTATTTGGGGAGGCGAGGAGTTAAAACTTGGTTTTTTCAGGAGGGGATCGTCTTGATTTCTATTTTCCGTGTTCCGAAATAATTTTCAAAAAACTTAAAAGATGGAAAATAAAATAAAAAATCTTGCTATTTCAACATAATATCTTTAGATAGAATTATTATTATTATAATGATCTTTTAATTTTGCCCCCCTTTTAAAAATTGCCCTGCCTTTGTATTCCTTTAAACTTTAGGGGTAACTAAATTAAAAAAGAAAGATTAAAAAATGTGTTTTCGATTTATTTTCGTTTCCACACAAAATTGCAAAAAACCTCTCCGAGAGAGGGCTGGAAAAAAAGGTGTTTTTAAGTTTTGAAAGAAAAAACGTTTTAGTGGAGGTGGGGTTGGATTATGTTTTAAGAACTTAGTCAAGAATGTGAATAAATATACGATTTTTGATTTTCTATAAAACAGGTAATTCATTTTTAAATTTTATTATTGATTTGAAAAGGGAAGATTTACTCGCTGACCAAAAAAAAAAAAAAAAATGATCCCCCTCCCTTTTATTATTGTTGTAATTAATTATAAGAGGTTTGATAATTGGTTTTAAATTATACTTTCAAACATTTCAACGAATGTCCACATATCATCTTCTGCATAAATGGTATCTTAGCAAATAATTACAGTTCTCAGAAAAAATATTAAAAAATTGCTAAATAGGTGTTTTTTTCAGTTTTTTCAATAAATATTAAATTGCAAATTATAACTTTCAAACCACCAAACCCGCCTGTAAAAACGGATCTGCGTGGAAGCTTGAAACGGGCCGAAGAAAGAAACAAACTCACTTCTTCAAAAAATATTAAATTTGCCTATTAAACTTTTTCAGGTTTTTATAAAATATTTAAATTGAGGCAAATTGTTAACTTTCAAACACAAAACGCCGAAAAAGATGCCCGAGAAGTAACGTATTATGGGCGGAAGGGGCACGATATGGCGGGGGAAAGGGGGCACCCCCCGGTAGGCGGGACAGGGGGGCCCCGTTAATGGCGAAGAGGGCCAAACGGTTATGGCGGGGAAAGGGGGGGGCAGTATTGGCCGAACCAAGGGGGGGGCACGTTATGGCGAAAAGGGGCACCGTATTATGGGCGAAGGGGCAACAAAAGCCAAATCGTTCATATTGGTAAAAAAGCGTAAACCATTTAATTGTTTTAATGGCAAGCCAGCGAGGCTAGCTTTCAATTTTTTTGTTTTATTAGCAGGCGCGAGGCGGAACTAAGTTACAATTTTGTTTATTGGCAGCGATCGAACTAGTTTCAATTATGTTTATTGGCCAGCGAAAAGCGAAACTAGTTTCAAATTATGTTTATTTGGCAGCGACCGAAAACTAGTTTTCGACTATCGTTTTCACTTGGCCAGCCCGGATAGTGCCGAAACATCTTCAGCTTCCTAATTGAGTTCTCAAGTTGGGGAAACTTTTATGATTTGCTTGTTGAAACAGAAAATCTGTTATCGTTTATAATTGTTCATATTTTCAT
Source organism: Trachelipus rathkii (assembly GCA_015478945.1). NCBI lineage: Eukaryota > Metazoa > Arthropoda > Malacostraca > Isopoda > Trachelipodidae > Trachelipus > Trachelipus rathkii. The sequence continues at coordinate 41,855 of JABUQX010071632.1, read as the reverse complement.
GACATAAGTTCTTTAAAATCAAAAATATTATATTATAACCCTTCCGAGAGTTTTAACAAAATTCTTCCGAAAAAACGGCAATGTTTTTAACGTTACTAAATCATAGTTTAAGCGAGCAGAAGAGATTCTTTTTGTTGGGCGTATTTCATTTCGCGATCTCGGGCCCAGAGCTTACCCAGTAAGATATTTCTGTTTTCGAATACGTTTAAAAAACGTTTTTGTAGCAGAGTTAACCCTTGGTTATTAGCGTTCCATTTTTCCATCCGGGGCTACGATTATTCGGTTTTTTTTTCTGATCCCTAAACGTCGTTTTCGTTTGTTTTTCTGTAAAAAAACCCTTACAAATGTTTTTTGAAAATTCTCGGTGGTTGAGATTTTATTCTCCTTCCCTCCTGATGCAGCTCCATTTTAAAGAAGGAAATATGTAAACAAAAGAACAAGTTTTTGTAATGAACTTCAACTATTGAGAAGACCATGTTTTCGAAAAATCGAAAATTTCTTTATTCAAATTATTTTTTGCGATGTCATTTTGATTTTTTTTTTAATTCTTTCTTTCCTGATAAAGATTTGTATTTTATCCTATAAAAAATAATTTTAGGATATTTTAGAATAACCAGATTGAAAGAAAAAAATTATTAATATAAAAAATTAATATTTCGGTAAAGTAATTATCATGTTTACCAAATACAAAGGTTTAGGACATTCAAAAGATACGGTATTTTTTAAAAAATTTCGTTTATTTAGTTTAAATTTTGGTTTTCTTAATTAAAATAATACTAGATAAGAAAAAACTAAATAAAAAAAATTAATTAAATAAAAATTAAATTTTTTTTCGACTTGAACGATTTTTCCATCGAAAAAGATAAATTTTCGTAATCGAAAACTTACAAAAAACTTGCTTAGATTTTTTTAAAAGTTAACGATTTTCTTTGTCGATAACCCTTAGCCCACAGATCAGCGAAAAGGTGAGATTTTTCCATCAACAGCGAATCATAACCAGCTTCGGATTATGAAATCTAAAAAACTAGTTTTGCTCCCGTTGCCGATAAAAAGTCCCCTCTTCTCTTATATATTTTGTCGCAACAGCCCAAAAAAAAAAAAAAAAACACGGTTTATATAATTACAGGTTTAAGACATCAAAAAATTAGTTTTAAATTTTCTTCACCCTACTTAAATTTTCGTTTTCTTTATTAAATGAAAAAATTTTAGAGGGAACTAAAAATAAAAAAATTATTAAATAAATATTTAAAATTTTTTTTTCGGATAATAAGGTTGAATGATTTTAAGCATGTCCGCTTTAACAAGGAACTCGCTTAGTTTTGACAAGAAAAAAATATTGACCCAAACTTTTTAACGCACAAAGGGCTAATCATTGTCATATTTCGTAAAAAAAAATAAACCAATTTTTGTTTAATTTTTCGATGCATTAAAAACTTTAGTTTCAAAAGATTTAAGGGCGCGGAAATAGAAATATTTTGAATTTCACATCAATCAAAAATTTTTGATAATTATCTTTGGAAAACTATAATTCTTTTATCCGTATAAACATTTAACAACATAATCCTAGGGGACAAAGTTCTCAAACTAAAATTTTATGTTCCAACCCTCCGAGAGTTTTTATTAAATTCTCTTTGCAAACAGAAATTCGAAAAAACATTTTAATACTCTTTTATAAGTTAGTTACGCGTATTTTTAAAAAATTTACAGTTAGATTCCACTGTTATGTGTTTATTTTATAAGGGGGACAAAAATTATAAAAAGAAAATTCCCCAAATTAATCAAATAATTAATTTTAAATTCTATTCTAATGGGAAAGTTTTTAAGAGTAGGAAACTTAAGATATAATATATTTTTCTCGGGTCCCTGCGGAAAGTTTTTTGAATATTTTCGATAATTATCCTTAAATATGCAATCAAATCTCCCTGAAAAAAAAAAAACTAGTTTTTAAAACTCGCCTCCAAATAAAATGTCCATCCTTCCTGAGTTAATTTGTTGCTCACAAAAAACGCTTACAATACAAGGCGTTTGTGACGAAAAACAAAAAAAAAGGCGTTTTAATTGTTGCGGAACTATGAAAGATATATTTTATTTCATTTAAAATAAGGTAACATCTAAATTTTATTTTTTCATTAAAAAACCGTTTTTGAAATTTACATAACTCTCTGAAAAGTGGTCCAATTAAAAATCTGGTCTTTAAAAAAAAATATTCATTTTTAAATTTATCTATTTATTATTTTTTCTTCCTCATAAAAATAAAAAAATAAAATATAAAAAAATTAGGGCAAAACTAAAATTGAAGGGTATGTATAAAAAGAGTTAAATTATTAGATATTATAAAGGGAACTAGTCCAAAGGGGAGAATGAGGAATAATATACGATTATTGATTTTCTATATAAACAGATAAAATTCAAAAATTATTATCGATTTGGAAAATCAACTAGATTTTACTCGCTGGCAAAAATTGTCCCCTCTCCCTTTTTATTTTGTTTTTGCACCATTGCACGACAAATAAAAAAACTTAGAGGTTTTGAACTTAAAATTTGGCAATTATACTTTAAAACACCAAAGGCTATAAAAATAACGAAAAAAAGGTGCCGTGAAGCACGAACGGCGAAAATTCTAGCTTTTCAAAAAAAAAATATTTTTTCGCTCATTTAATTTATCAGTTTTTATATAAGTATTAAAAATTGGTAAAATATTAGCTTTACAAACACCAACAAAAACCGCCTGGAAAAAAGAGCCCGTGCAGCACGAAAAAAACAGCGGCGAAAAAAAGTCTAGCTTTTCAAAAAAAATTATTAAAATTGCTAAAAATGTAGGAAGGTGGGTTTTCAAATTATGAATATTGAGCAATTACTTATCAAACACCAAACGCCGGAAAAAGAATTGCCTGAAGGCACGACGGCCTAAGAAAAAATCTAGCGTTTTTGGAAAATTTTAAAGGTCATTCACGTAGATCTTCATTATTTATTCACTCAATTTTCTGTCTATTGGCAAATAATACCTTTCAAATAACCAAAAACGCCGAAAAAGAATACTATTGAAGCACGAGAAACGAGGCGGGAAGAAAATTTCTTCTTTTCTTTTCAAAAAATATATTAAATTGCTAATTAAATTGATGCGTTACGTAATAAATATCATTGACAGAATAAAACTGGGCCACGCCGAAAAGACAGGGCCAACCGCCGGAGAGGCCACGCCGAAGCAGGGGCCCGCCGAAGCAGGGCCACGCCGAAAGACAGGGAGGCCACGCGCGAAAGGCAGGGGCACCACGCCGCGAAAAGGGGCGAGCCCCACGCGAGGGCAGAGGCACCGCCCGAGGCCGGGCCCACGCCGGGAGCAGGGGCCACGCCGAACCAGGGGCAACCGCCGCGAAAAAGCAGGGCCACGCCGAGAGGGCCACAGCCGAGCGGGGGGCCCAACCGGTCCGAACCAGGAAAAACCCGGTGAAAACGTTTCAGTTTCTTTTATGATCGAAGAATTTCGGGGTCTCCACTAATACTGCATATTCGATTCGGAATTAGGGAAAACTCGTAAAAGGGGCTTCACGTTCGATTCGGTGAGAACTTTCGGGAAACGTTATTGACTTCTCTAAACTTTTACAACCAATTATAATTTTTGGTCAGCCACGAAAATATTTAGTTATTCATTTTGGTTTATTGGGCGAGTGTTTTCAAGTGTAATAAATTAATGATAAACATAAAAAATGTCGAAAATCTAAAATTGTTTTGTTTTCACAATCGAAAAAGAGTTTATGAATTGCTGTTGAAAGGAAAAATCTTATTATCCTAACTAAATATAAACATATTCCTGGGCTTATTCAACAGTAAAACTTTCAAAGTTGGAACTTTTCTGATTATTGCTGCCAATTTTGTTTATAATTTAGTTTAAACCTAAATAAAATAAAGTAAAAGAGAAAAACGGGAAAAGTAAAGGATTCGAAAATAAAGATATCGATAATAAAAATTATAATTTTATTTTCTAAATCAAAAGTTTTCAAACGAAGATTTTATTTTCCGGTTTCCCTCCCGAAGATTTTGGAATATTTCGAAGATGACTTACCCACGGATTACGGAAGGAAGATTTTTCTACCACAAATTTTTCTCGATGTGAAATCAAAACTAGTTTGCTCGCTGCCCGAATAAAAAGTCCCTCTCCCTACTTATATTTTGTTCGCTTTCTAAAAAAAAACTGTTTACAAAATACAATTTTCAAGTCTAAAGTAAAAAAATTTAAACTTTTAATTTCATTATACTTAAAATTTTTTTTTTCCTTATTAAAATGGAAAATTTATGACGGAACTTAAAAATTTAAAACAAACCAAAAATATTAAAAAATAATATTAAAATTTTTTCCTTATATAAAGTTTTTTTCTTAAACGTAATATATAAAAATCCAGTTCTGAAAAAATCCAAAAAAACTCGCTTAGTTTTTTGGAAAGATAAAAATTTTCGTTTCCGAGAAAAATATAAAGCCAACGGCGCGGGAAAGAAATAATTTCTTCCACAAAGGCAAAATCATACAATTTTTCTATAATGTGAAAATCTATACTAGTTGTGGCTCCCGCCGCAACGATAAAGATTCCCTTACCTCTTATTTATTTCGCAAATCAACACAAAAAATTACTGTTTATAATTTTTTACAATGATTTTATTAGGACAAAAAAAAAAAAATTTGTTTAAGTTTTTTATTTCGTTCCTCCTATAAAAAATTTCCGTATATTTTTTGTAAAGTAAAAATTTAAGGAGAACTAAATAAAAAAAAAATTAATTAAAATATATTTTAATTTTTTTCCAGCTAAAATAATAAGTTTTGAAACGTATATAATCACGTTCCGAAAAACTTACAAAAACTCGGCGGAGAGTTTTGGAATAAAATTTTTGGTCGAGGGGGAAAACTTTACCCACAGGATGCGGAGAGGAAAAAGATATTTTCTATTTCAACAGCCAAATCATAAATTTTTCTCGATGGGAAATCGAAAATAGTTCGCTCGCTGCCGATAAAAGCCCTTTAAACCATCTAAATTTTGTCGCATGCAAAAAAAAAAAATAAAAAAACTGTTTACAATTAAAACAATTAAAAAGGTGAGTTTAAATTAAAGGAAAAAGAATATAAGTTTTTATTAAGCGCTATCCACCTTAAAAAAATTTCGTTTTCTTTAGTAAATGAAAAATTTAGAGGAACTAAATAAAAAAAATTGTATTTAAACAAAATATGGGGAATATTTTTTCGACTATATAAAGATTTTCTTGAACGATATAAGTCCGTTATCCGGCAAAAACTTAAGCAAAACTCGGCTTATTTTTTGAAAGAGGCAGAAATTATTTTGGTTTCGATAAAAAACTTCAGCCACGAAAGCAGGAAGGCAGATAAGATTTTTCTATAACCAGCAGATACATTAAATTTTTTCTCGATTTTGGAAATCTTAAAAACTAGGTTTTGCTCGTTGCCGATTTAAAAAGTCCCCTTCTTCCCGTCTTATTTTTGTGCGCACTTACAAAAAAAAAAAAAAAAAAAAAAAACAACGGTTTTTTTTTATACCCTTAAGGACATTTTCAAAAATTGTTTTTTTTAACTTTTCAGTCCTCTTCTAATTTTCGTCTTTCTATTAATAAATAAAAAAATTTTTAGGATAAACTAAATACATAAAAAAAAATATTAAAAATAAATATAGAAAAATTTTTTTCGATATAATAAAGTTTTTGAAACGAATATAATCGTTCCGAAAACTTAAAAGAACTCGGCTTAAGTTTTTGACAAAAAGAAAACATTGGTTCGGACACTTAAGCCACAGCTAATCACTTGTTGCATATATCCAAAAAAAATAAAACCAATTTTGTTTCTGGCAGGCCGAATAAACTAGTTCAAAGCAGAGGCGAAACTAGTTTTGATTTCACATCCGATAAAAATTTATGATTTTGCTTGTTGAAAGGGAAAATCTTTTATCGTAATAAATAATAACATAAATTTCCTTAAGGCAACGTCTCAAAAAACTAAAATATTTATATTCCAAAAACCCTCCGAGGAAGTATTTTTGCAAATTTTTTTGGGAAACAGAAAAAAAAACTTTAATCATGTTTAAATCTTTTTTTTTTTAATTTAAGTTACCCTAAATTTAAAATAAGTATAAAAAGAAAAACGAAAATTAAGGGGACAAAATAAAAAGGGAAAATCAAATAATAATTAATTAAATAATTTCTTATCATAATGGAAAGTGTTCAAAAGCAAGGATTTATATTTTTCCGTCCATCCGAAAAGTTTTGAATAATTTTCGAACGAAAAAATTAGGAAATTATGGACGAATCCCTTGAAACAAAAAAAAAACCAGTTTAACTCGCCAGCCAATAAATGCCCTCCCCTGTTATGTTAAGTTGGGCTCACAATACAAGGTTCTGTGGACAAAAAAAAAGTTAATTGTTTCCATTAAAGCGAATAAGATAATTACTTTCATTAGAAAGAATTATTAATAATTTTTATTAAAGAAACACTTGCTTGATACATTAATACTTCTCTATGCCAGCAAGTATTAAAATTCTTGGTTAAAAAAATCCTTCACATAAAATAATTATTATAATATTTTATTTTTGCCTCCATAAAAAATAAAAAATAAAAAATTATTAAAATTAGGACAACTAATGAAGGGATTGTAAAGTGAGAAACCGTCAAGTTATGGAAAGTTAGTCAAAAGAATGTGAATTAAAATATACGATGTTGATTTTCAAAAAACCAGTTTAAATCCGATAAAAATTATTATTGATTTGAAATCAACAAAAAACTAGTTTACTCCGGCCTTGCAAAAAAAAGATGATTCCCTCTCCTTGTTATTTTTATGCTTGCACTTGGGCACCCACAAAAAAAGGCTGAGGTTATTGATTAAATTAAAATTGGGTAAATTATTTACTTTTCAAAACACCAAAAACGCCGAAAGAAAAAAAAAGGAATTGGCCGTGCGCAAGGGGCACGAACGGCGAAAAAAAAAACATCAGATCTCAAAAGGAATTTTGCAGAGGAGAAAACTTTGTATTATTCAAATTTAGAAACAAAATATATAGCAAATTATTAACGGTAGGGGCGGTCGCCGTAATAAAGATGGCCGTGAAGCAACGACGGTCGGAAAAAAATTTCTAGCTTCATTTCAAAACAATATTTAAAAATACCTAAAAAGAATATTCAGTTTCTTTTATAAATATTTTAAATTGGCAAATTGTACTTCAAAACACAAAAAACGCCGAAACAAAAGACTTGGCCGAGGGAAGTACCGTATTAGCGAAAGGGGCACGTATGGCGAAGGGGGCCACGTATGGCGAGGAGGCACGTATGGCGAAGAAGGGGGCACGTTTATGGGCGAGGGAGCACCGTATAGGCGGAAAAGGGGCACACCGTTTATTGGCCGGGGAAGGGGGGCACGTACTTTATGCGCGACAAAGGGGCACGATATGGCGGAAGGGGCCACAGTATGGCGAAGGGCCACGTATGGCCGAAGGGGGGGCACGTTTATTGGGCAAGGGCACGATATGCGCGAAAGGGGGGCACGTATGGGCGGAAAAAAATTCTACTTCTTCGAAAAAAAAAAATTAAACAAGGTTCCAGGCCAACCCCTATCTATCAATAATAAACGCCGAAAAGATTTGACCGACGAATACGTTTTATGGCCCGGAAAAGAGGCCCACGTATGGTCGAAGAGGCACTGTTATGGCGAAAGGGGCACGTTATGGCGAAGGGGGCCACGTATGGGAAGGGGCACGTATTGGCGAAAGGGGGGCACGTATGGGGAAAAGGGCACCGTATGGCGAAAAGGGGCACCTAATGGCCGGAAGGGGGCACGTTATTGGGCGGAAGACCCCACGTCATTAAGGGCGAGGGGGGGGGGCACGTATTGGCCGAAATAAAGTGGCACGTATGGCAGAAAAGGGGGCACGTTATGGCGGCAAGGACCCCGTATGGGCGAAAAGGGGGCACGTTATTGGCGGGGAAAAAATTATTCTTCGAAAAAAGAAATTTGAGAGTTTAACGGCCATTTCCCACCCCTAATTCATATTTCAATTAATGAACGCCGAAAAAGGATGGCCGAAGAAAGTACGATATGGCAAGAAGGCCCCAACGTTATGGCCGAAAAGGCACGTATGAGCGAGAGGGCCACGTATTTGGCGAAGGGCCAACGTATGGCGAAAGGGGCACGTAATGGGCGAAAAGGGGCACGAATGGCGAAGGGGCACGGATATGGCAGAAGGGCACGTGATGGAGCGAAAGGGGCAACACCGTTATGGGCGAAGGGCGCCACGTATTAGGGCGAGAAGGAAAGGGGCACAAGCATCGTTCATATTGGGTAAAAAAGACGGTAAAAAAACCATATTTTGTTTATTGGGCAGCCAGCGAGCTAGTTCAATTTTGTTTATTACGCCAAAGCCGAGCACATATTTCAAATTTTGTTTAATTGGCAGCCGAGCGGAAACTAGTTTCAGATTAATGTTTCATTGGCAACGCGGGAGCGAACTAAGTTTCAAATTTTTATGTCTTCACTACCAGCAATCTCAGGGTTGTTTAAGTAAATTGCAAAATTTATAAATATTTATATTTGCAGCGGAAGCGAAACATTAGTTTTGAGGGTTCTCATGGGATCGAGAAAACTTTATGATGTGCTGTTGAAAGAAAAAATTCTTTTATCGGTTTGAAGGAGTTCAATTCAGGACTAAGTTCTTTAAATTCAAAAGTATGTTGCACACACTATCAATTTCCGAAATGGCGTTTTTACCAAATTTCGAAACATGCATTTGTTTTTTACGTTACTAAATATATTAGGGAAGAGGAAAAGGTAGATTCTTTTTTGGTTGGGCGTTTTCATTTTTCGGATTTTTCTCGGGCCAGAAGGCTACCAGTAAAGGATTATTTTCTGTTTCGAAAATACGTTAAAACACCGTTTTGTTAGGCAGAGTAACCCTTGTTTATAGCGTCATTCATCGGGGGGCTCGCATTTTCGTTTTCTATCTAAACTTCGAAGTCCTAGTTTTCCCTAAAACCTTTCAATTTTTTTTTGGAAAATTCTTGGTTTTTTCAGATTTTTTTATTCTCCTTCCCTCCGAAATTTTTCTTTGCAAAACGGAAGGAAAAGAAATGTTAACAAAAAAACAGTTTTTTGGGGCCACAAATTAGTTTAAACTTGTTGCGAATATGAACCATTGATAATTAAAATTCATTTTATAAATTAGAATTTAATGGAATTTTTTTTTAAATTTTATTTTCCTGGAAAAAATTTTGGGTTGTGAGTATAAAAATAATAAATTTAGAGTGATATTTAACTTAGAAAATAAAAACAAAATTAAAAGAAAAAAAAATATTAGAATAAAAAATTTAAATATTTCGATTCTAAAGAAAATTACATTTAATCTCTTTACGAAAACGTTATCGAGAATTACTTTTTAGTAAAAATCGTTTTTCCTTAAATTTTCGTTTTTTCCTTTATTAAAAAATTGAAAATTTAGGGGAACTAACAACTCAAAAAAAAATTAATAAATAATATTAATTTCTTTCTTTTCCGTAAATATAAGTTTTTAGCACGTTCAATCTCTTTGTCCGTTCCGCAAAACTTCCTAAAATACATACCTAACGCCAGAGAAAGAATAAATTTTTTTGGCTTTAATCAAATTTATGCGCCATAAATGTTTGAAGAAAGGGGGAAAGATTTTTTTCCTGATTTCAAAAAAGAAATCACTATTTACTCATTTCTCAATTCTAAAAGTCCATTTGCAGCAAAACAATCGATTTCCTCAGCAAAAAGAGCGCGAAACATTTGTTCGCACACAAAAAAAAAATCAATTAATACAAAAACAATATATATAAAGTGATAAACAATTAGTTTTTTAATTTCGTACACCCTACTTTAAAATTTTTCCGGTTTTCTTTTATTAAATGGAAAAATTTTAGGGAAACTAAATTAAAAAATAAATTATTAAATAAATAATTTAAAATTTTTTTTCGATTATTATAAGTTTTTGAACGGGAATATAATCGTTCCGAAAACTTACAGGAACTCGGCCTTTAAGTTTTTGAAAAGAAAAATATCTGGTTCGGAACAAACTTTAAAGCACAAGGAAAAAACTGGATTTACTATTGAAAAAATAAACCAAATTTTGTTTACCGGCAAAGCCATGGAAATTGTGTTATCTACAGCGAATAACGAAAATTAGAAGATTGATTTCCACATCATTGATAAAAAAAAATTTGTCGATTTGCTCTGCAAGCAAATGTGTTATCGGTATAAAATATTTTACATAATCCTAGCAAAAAAAGTTCTGCAAAACATAAAAAATTTTTATATTTCCAACCCTTTCCCGAGGAGTTTTTTTGCAAAATTTTGTTGGAAACGAAAAATATCCGAAAAAAACATTTTAATCTTTTTTTTAATTAGTATTATACCCTAATTTAAATAATGTAAAGGAAGGGAAAAACGAAATTTTTAAGGGGGACAAAAATTAAAAAGGAAATTTTCAATAAATAATAATAATTTAATTCTTAAAATTCTAAATGGAAAAAAGTTTTTTCTTGATGATAATATTCTTTTTTTTATCAATTCAATATTTTTTGAATGATTTCGAAAAAAGAAAATAGAAAAATACGATCTCCTGAAAAAAAAAAAAAAAACATTAGTTTTAACCCTAACATAAATTTCTCATCTTCCTGTTATTTTGTTCGCTCACAAAAAAAAACTGGCTTACAATTATGAGTTTGTGGACGAAAAAAAAAAAAAAAAGGTTAAATTGTTTTAAATATGAAAGATGATATTTATTTCAATAAATTAGGGAATATATTTATTTTTTTATATAAAATTTAAAAAAAACCGTTCCCGAGATTTACATAACTCCTGAAGGTCTTTAGACATAAAAATCTGTGGTTTTAAAAAAAAAAATTGTTTCCCCTAAATAAACTTATTATTATTTTTTTATTTTTCCTCCATAAAAATAAAAAAAAAAAAATCAAAATATTAAATTAGTAAATAGTAAAAAGAGAGAGTTATGTGTGTAAGCAATAAAATTTTAGGTTTAAAAGAACTTTTAGTTCAAGGAATTGAGTAAGGATTGAACTGGCGGAATTTTCGATAGACAGTAAATCAAAAATTAAGTAATATCGATTTTGAAATCCCCAAGAACTAGTTTATTAAAATCTTTTTAGGTTTAATATATTTGTCCCTTCTCCCTTTTAATTTTTGTTGCAACTTGCACCACAAAAAAAACTGAGGGTTTGGATAAATTGGGCGCCAAATTATTACTTTCAACACCCAAACGGCCGAAAAAAAAGGATGGCCCGTGCGAAAGCCACCGAAAGCGGGGCCAATAACCTTGTATTTCAGCTACTGATCTTCAAAATAAAATTTTCAGTTTTTTATAAAATCTTCATGTCCAAATATTTTTACTTTCTAACAACCAACCAAACGGCGCGAAAAAAAAAAAGATGCCGCTTGAAAGGGGCACGAACGGCCGGAAAAAAAATCTAAGCTTTTTCAAAAATATTAAATCTTGCTAAAAAAATAATATACAGTAATTTCATAAAATATTGGAAAATTTTGGCAAATTATTAAACTTTACAAAACACCAAACGCCGGAAAAAGATGGGGCCAACCCCAGTGAAGGCACGAACGGCGAAAAAAATTTCTCAGCGTTTCAAAAATATTAAATCGCTAAATTTAGATTTTTCAGTTCTTCTTATTAAATATTAAAATTGGCAAAAGTAATACTTTCAAATAATCAAAAACGCCGACTAGGTACTTGTCTAGACCCCTTGAAAAAAATCTCTCTTTTCAAAAAAATATTTAAGAAATTGACTAAAATTTAACAGATTTTCTAATTTTTTCATACAAATTAAATTTAGAAACAACGCCCGAAAACTGGGGGGCCACCGCCCGAAAGCAGGGGGGCCACCGGCCGAAGAGGGCCCCACGCCGAAAAGCAGGGGGCCACGCCGGAAAGAGCAGGGCCCACGGGGGCGAAAAGCAGGGGCACCCGGGCCCGAAAGGGGCAGGGGCCCACGCCGAAGCAGGGGCCACCGGCCGAAGCAGGGCCACCGGCCGAAGCAAAGTGGCCACGCCGAAGCAGGGGCCACGGCCGAACCAGGGGCCACGCCCCGAAAGCCAGGGCCACGCCGAAAAGCCAGGGCCCACGCCCGAAGGGCCAGGGCACCGCCGGGAAACCAGAAAACCGGGTTTTTGAAAAAACGTTTCAGTTTCCTTAATTTTTTAATTGATCGAAATATTCGGTCATTCACCTAAATATGGGCATATCGATCGATTAGGGAACTCGGTTTAAGGCGTCGGTCGATCTCCGGTTTTGAGATCTTCGAAAACGTTTCAGTTCCTAATAATATCAACCAATTTAGTTTTATGGGCAGCGAGCGAACTAGTTTCAATTTTTTTATTCCGGTCAAGCGAATCGGCGAACTAGTTTCCAAATTTTGTTTTATTGGCAGCGAGCGGAACTAGGTTTTGATTTCACTCCATCGAAAAAAAAAAAAAAAAGGTTTATGAAAACATTGCTGTTGAAAAGGAAAAATCTATATCCTTAAATATAACATATTCCTTGGCTAAGCTTATTCAAACCAAAATTTTATTGTTTTCACCCTCCCGAGAGTTATTGCAATTTTTGTTTTATATTAGTTACCCCTAAATTTAAATAAAGTAAAAGGGAAAACGAATTTTAAGGGGGGACCAAAATAAAAAGATACGATAATAAAATAATATATAATTTTATCTATAACAAAAGTTTTCAAACGAAGATTTTATTTTCCGTCCCCTCCGTGGAAAAAAGATTTTGGAAAATATTTTCCGAAATCGACTACCCCCACGGGGATTACGAAGGGAAGATTTTTCTATCTACCACAAAATTTTTTCTCCCGAAGTCAAACTAAAACTAGTTGGGCTCGCTTGGCCGGATATTAAAAAGTCCGCCTTCTCCCTTCTTATTTTGTCGCTTCTAAAAAAAAAAAAACTGGGTTATTAATATACAAAGTTCAAGGACAAAGTAAAATTAATTTTTGAATTTCGTTCTCCCCTAAAAATTTTTCGTTTTCTTTTATTTAAATGAAAAAAAAATTTTCTAGGGGGAAACTAAATAAAAAAACCCAAATTTATTAAAAATAATATTTAAAAATTTTCCGCCTAAAAGTTTTTTTTTAACGTATATAATCAGTTTTCCTGAAAACTTACCAAAAAAAACTCGCTTAGTATTTTCTGAAAGATTTAAAAATATTAGGATTCCGAGAAAAACACCACAATTGACTGGAAAGGAAGATATTTCTTATCAACAGCAAATCATAAATTTTTCTAATATGTGGTGAAATCTAAACTAGTTTTGCTTCGCTGCCCCGATAAAAAGGTTCCCTTTACCCTTTCTTCGTTATTTTTTTCGCAATGCAAAAAAAAAAATAACTGTTTTTACCTTTGCGGGGGCAAGAACAACAAAAAATTAGTTGGTTTGGTGAGATCCCTTAAAATTTCGTCTTTTCTTTTTGTAAAATAGAAAAATTTAGCGGGAACTAAATCAAAAAAAAAAATTATTAAATATATTAATTTTTTTCGGAGCCCTAAAATAAGTTTTTGGGGGAACGATTATATAATCCGTTCCGAAAACTTACAAAAAACTTTCGCGGTTTTGGGAGAAAAGATAAAAATTCTTTGGTTTCGAAGGAGAACTTACCCCCAAAGAGATGCGAAAGGAAGAAACATCATTTTCTCAATCAACAAAGCAAATGTTCATTTAAATTTTTTCTCATTTGGGGGAAAGTCCGAAAACATACGTTCGCTCGGGCTGCCGAATTAAAAAGTCCCTTTTTACCTCTTATTTTTGTCCGCATGCAAAAAAAAAAAAAAAAAAAAAAAAACTGATTTACAATACAATAAAAAGTTTAAGACAAAAAACAAAAAAGATATAGTTTTTATTTTCCGACAACACTTAAAGATCGTCTTGTTTAGTAAATCGAAAAAAATTTTGAGGAAGGAACTAAAATTAAAAAAAAATTATTAAAAAAATATGGAAATTTTTTCGCTATATAAAAGATACACTGTTTTTAAACGATATAGTCCGTTCCGAAAACTTACAAAAAACTTCCGCTTAAATTTTTGGGAAAGGAAAAATTTTGGTTCGGGGATAAAAAACTTGAAGGGCCACAGATGCGAAGGAGATTTTTCTATTAAAAACAGCGAAAATCATAATTTTTTCTCGATTTGAAATCTAAACTAGTTTGCTAGTTTGCTCGTTGCCGATAAAAGGCCCTCTTCCTCTTATTTTGTTCGCTACTCAAAAAAAAAAAAAAAAAAAAAAAAACGGTTTTTAACAACATTGAATGTCTTGAAACAACCCTAGAAAATTTTTAATTTCCTTGTCGACGATACAATTGTTGTTTTCCTTTATTAAATAAAAAAATTTAGGGGGTTCTATATCAAGTTTTTTAATTGTTTAAAATTAATATTGGAAATTTTTTATCGATATCATAAGTTTTTGGAACGAAATATAATCCGTTCGAAAAACTTAAAAAGGGAACTCCGCTTAGATTTTTGAAAAGAAAAAAAAAAATCAGTTGGGATGCGGAACAAAACCTTAGCACAGGGCGATCCATTGTTCCTTTCCAAAAAAAAATCAAACCATGTTAATTACTGACTGGATAGTAAATCAGTTGCTAAAACTGATGTTGCGAAAACTAGTATTTTGATTTCTAAACGATTGAAAAATTGTATTGATTTACAAGTGAAAAGAAAATCTTTTTAAACCTCTTATATACCCATGAGGTCCTTAGTAAAAAAGTTCTCAAAAACTAAAAATTCTTATATATATACGCTAGAAGAGTTTTTTGCAAAATTTTTTGGAAACGAAAATATCGAAAACATTTTTTAATCTATTTTTTTTTTAAATTTAGTTACCCTAAGTTTTAAAATATGTTTACTTGCCTTCGAATTTGAAAGGGAAAACTTGAATTATCACAATTGAAAACAAATTCCAAATAAATAATAATAATAATTCTAATCTATAAATTGACTTCAAAGCAAGATTTTTATTTGTTTTCCGCCTATTGAAAAGTTTTCGAATATTTTTAATATGGGAATTTAAAAAATTAAAGGAAGGTTTCTTTCCTGAAAAAAAACAAAAAAACCCAGTTTAAAAGGAGATAAAAAAAATGTCCCTTCCAAAGTGAAAGAATCCAAAAAAGAACGAGTTTTGTGACAAAAAAAAAGATTTTTTAATTGTTGCGGAATAATTTAGATTTGATTAATTATTTTCATTAGAGACGAAATTATTTGTTAATTTTACAATTAAACCGTTCGAGATTTTTAAAAAAAAACTTCTGAATATTGGAAAACAACGTTGGTGGAAGCGTTAAAAAAATTTTCAATTAAATAAATTATTATTATTTTATTTTTTTGGGGCTTCCATAAAAAATAAAAAAATAAAAAATATAAAAATTAGGACAACTAAATGAAGGGCGTGAGCAGGAATAAACCTTTTTAGTTTTTAAGAAACCTTAGTTCAAGAAATGTGAATAAATAATTACAAGAGTTTTTGATTTTTCTATAAAAGCACGTAACTCAACTAAATTTTGATTTATATATTGATGGCAATATACTAGTTTACTCGTAACCACAAAAGTGTTGGTCCCTCTCCCTTTTATTTTGTTGCAACTTGCACACAAAAAAAGCTAT
This sequence comes from Trachelipus rathkii, assembly GCA_015478945.1. Classification (NCBI taxonomy): domain Eukaryota; kingdom Metazoa; phylum Arthropoda; class Malacostraca; order Isopoda; family Trachelipodidae; genus Trachelipus; species Trachelipus rathkii. The sequence goes on along the minus strand of JABUQX010071632.1, from coordinate 26,175 downwards.
ATTGTTAGGTAAAATTGGGGTGTAAAAATTATACTTTTTCAAACATTCAAACAAGCCGAAAAAAAGATGCCCGTGAAGGCCACCGAAAACGGCGGGAAAAAATTTCTCTTCTTCTCAAAATACACAAAATTGCTTAAAATAAAAAAAAAATTTCCTCTTTAGTTTCTTACGCTTATTTTTAATAGCCAAACTTTGATTCTTTTTCAAAACACCAAACGCCGTAAAAAGGATTGGCCGTTTTGAAAGGCCACGAACGGCGAAAAATCAGCTTTTCAAAAATATTTAAAATATGGCTAAAAAAAATTTTTAAAAACTCTTCTAATTTGTCTTTTAAATTTGACGGCTGATTGTAACTGTCAAAACACAAAACGGCCGAAAAAGATTGCCCGAGAAGTAAAACCCCGTATGGGCGAAGGGGCACGAATGAGGGCGAAGCGGGCACGTATCGGGGCGGAAAGGGGGCACGTTATGGCGAAAGAGGCAACGTTATTTGGCGAAGGGGGGCACGTTATTTGGCGAAGGGGGGCACGATAGGGCGAAGGGGCACGTATGGCGAAAAAGGGGGCACGTATGGCGAAAAGGCACGTATGGCGAAGGAGGGGGCACGTATGGCGAAGGGCACGTATGGCGAAGGGGGGGCCACGAAATATAATTGGCGAAAGGGGGCAACGTATTGAGCGGAAAAAGTGGGCACGTTATTGGAGCGTAAAAAATCTATTCTATTCAGAAAAAAAAAAAACATTAAGCAGGTTATCGCATTTCCCAACTATCTTATTCAAATAATTAAAATCGCCGACAAAAACGAAAAAAGATGGCCGAGAAGAAGGTTTACGTATGGCGGAAGAGGGCACGTTTTTATTGGCGAAAGAGGGCACGTTATGGCGAAAGGGCGGGCCCACGATTATGGCGGAAAGGGGCACGGTATGCGAAGGGGCCAACGTATGGCGAAGGGGCACGTTATGCGCGAAAAAGGGGGGCACGTTGGCGAAAGGGGCACGTTTATGGCGAAGGGGGCACCGTATTATGCGAAGGACCCCAACGATAATAGCGGAGGGGGGGCACTTATTGGCGGAAGGGGCACCGTAATGGAAAGGGGAGGCACGACTATGGGCGAATTGACCAACGATATTTGGCGAAGGGGGCACGATGGCGAAAAAATCTATTCTCGGAAAAAAAAAATTTGACGGAGTTTTGCCATTCCACCCCTATCTATTCCCAAATAATGAACGCCGGAAAAACATGATTGCCGGAGGAAAAGTACGTATGGCGGACAGAGGCACGTCCTTTTATGGCGAAAAAGAGGGCCCCACGGTTTACTTGGCGGGAGAAAGAGGCACGTATGGCGAAAGGGGCACGTATGGGCGAAGGGAGGCCAACGTTTTATGGCGAAGGGGCACGCTTACTAATGGGCGAAAGGGGGCCCCACGTAGGCGAAAAAGGGGGCCACGTATTGGGCGAAAAGGGGCACGTATTTGGCGAAGGGGCACGTATGGGCGAAGGGGCACAGCATCGTTTTTCATATTTGGTTAAAAAAAGGTAAACCATATTTTTGTTTTCTATTGGGCAGCCAGGCGACGAGCTAAGTTCTTCATTTTTGTTTATTAGCATAGCGAGGCGAACTAGTTACAAATTTGTTTATTGGGCAGCGAAGGGCGAACTAGTTTTCAATTATGTTTATTGGCCAAGGCGAGCGAACTAGGTTTCAATTTATGTTTATTGGCAGACGAGGCGAACTAGTTCTCGATATGTTTTATATTGGGCAAGGGCGAAGCGACACTTAGTTTTGAGTTTCTCATGGGGGAAACTTTTATGAATTTGCTGTTGAAAGAAAATTTTTTATCGTATAATTATTCATATCTTCATGACTAAGTTCTTTAAAATCAAAAATATTATATTATTTAAACCCTCGATCATGTTTAACAAATTTCGAAAAAAAAACTGCAATCGTTTTTACAGTTACTAAAATTGATGGTAATCCAGAACCAGCTGAATTGCTTCGCCTTTTAGATGTTTGTGAGTTAAGTAATTCCTACTCGTTTATTCGTCTAAAGCGCTTTCAAAACCATATTTTTTTAAAACGTTTTGTAGTCTACATCAAAGGGTTGAGATTTCATTTCTTCAACAAAATTTTTAATATGATCATCTTCAGATTTTAATTCAGTTATTGATTTAGAGTGGTCAAGTTGTTTTCGGTATTTTTACTAATTTTATCCTACCTCATTTCTAACGATATTAAACTTTGATTAATCGTTTCTATAGCATTTTTAAATTCTTCATCTTTGATATTAGCTTTATTTAAATCAATAAATGTTTGCTTATATATTCTGTATGTCTTAAAGTTTCATCAACCTTACTTCTTATTTCAGTAACTAATTTATCCGTATAAATTTTTGTAGTGACATCATTTTCTTCTTAGGGTTTAGCTACATTTGCTAGCCATTTTTCTTCAATATCAAAATTACTTTCGGCTATATATTTAAATCCTATTCCTCGAGGTCCTCCTCATCCCGTTTTAGGTTCTTGTCCGAATATGTTAACACTCATTTATTGGAGAAATATATAGTTCATGAAGAATAGAATGAAAATCTAATTTTAATACTGTTAATAAATATAGAACTGTTGGACATAAATGAAGACAAATTACACCATTAAATTTTCGTATTTGATATGTTAAATAAATAATATCACGCTTCATTTAATTTTCAAATTCAAGAGGAGGTTCAGCACTGAATGAATCGAGATAGTAGCACGAATCATTGTAATTCTTAAACCATTTCCAATGAGTTCCAGAACCTTTTATAGAATCCAAGCTCATAATCCCACATTCATTTTCTGTATTAGAATTGTTTGGAAGAGTATCTCTCATATAAATTCCTTTAAAATTTTGAATCTTACGTTTCTCAGCATATTTCATAAGATTATATTGAATCAACGGTCTGTTCGGTATTTTCACTTCTTGAAAGGTTTAAAATACAATCCCTAAAGAATAAAATACTTCCTCTACTGGTTTGAAGATGAAACGACTTTCGCTACTATTCTAACGGTCCTTTAAACAAGTGTTTAAAATATCTCGCTAACGCCGACTGATAATTATAGATCAATGAGTAGCTACTTCATTGGTCATCTTTGTTAATACTTAATAGTTATCAATGGTATTTAGTAGCCAATGCGTTATAACTGGGATTGGAGTCGAGCTGGCTAGTTGTTCTTTGAACAAATGAAGCTAGTTTAAAATCTTGTTTTATGATCTTGAGGCCAAAATCTTAAATTGGATTTTTAACCACGTCTGCTGAGTTTAGTATGTTCTTCATTATTGTCTTGCACGATTAATGACCCCTCTTCTTAAGGATTTAAATGTTTTAAATGCGCGCTATAGCCAGATTATATATATATATATACTTATATAATATTAATTCACTATGCCGTAATATATATATATTATATTATTATAATATAGGTGTTCATTTTTGCAGATTTTTAATACTATTCGTATGGAAATAATAAAAAAGTTACTCATTATTAGAGCGTATATATATATACTATATATAAGTTAGTATTATTAATTTATATATATATACGAGTATATTTATAAAGATATAATTATATCTTCTATATATTATATATACATATAATATATTATATATATATTATATATATTAGTATATATATATCATATCTACATATATATATCAAAATATACAATATATATATATAATTTATATATATATATATTGATATGATATATATACTATATATTTATTATATATATACTATTATCTTATATATATAGATATATATGTGAATATGTATAATATATATATATATATGGCCAAACTAAAAGTACCGGCTTGATATCTTCGAATACACTTAAGTATGGTACAAGAAAACTCTGATAACACATATGGAATCAATCAGCATACTCTACATATCATACATTGAGCAAAAAAAAATTTTACTTTTTTTACTTTTTATATCTCCAAAAACTACGATAGGTAAGAAGAAAACTCACTAACATATTGGATGGATGGCAGAGACCACGGCTTCTCGGCCCGGTGGCATAAAGATTCCTATTTTAGGGGGCGGAGACTCTAGAGCGCTGTTACCGGGTTTATTGGACGGTGCTCGCGCGGTTCCCATAAGGGACAGAGTCTGACTTCTTTTCGGAGTTGTGCCTAGAAAAGCCGCTTTTCGTGGTTTGTTCCGAGACACGTAGCCCCTAGGGAGGTTCGAACCCTTGTTCGGTGGGGGTGGGCGGCGCAGCGAAAGCCCCCGCGACCTGGTGGGCCCTTTACGCGTGCGGGTACCGTCGATCCCGAGCCTTTAGCTCATCCGCAAGTCGGATTCGTGGGCGGGAGACCGGTTCGCAGGCATCTGGTTGCACGGACCTTAGTTTGTTTATTGGGACGCGGCTGGCCGTCCCAAACCTTCCAACTATTTACTTAACCTAATATACGCCGAGCAGAGCGCCGTGGTTTCTCCGGAGAGGCTTCGGGCACCGGAAGACCGGGGAGGGGGTGTCGAGAAAAATAGTTCCAAAACCCGTCGTCCCATAGGAGGCCGGCCCAATTTGTGACTCCCGGTGGGAGCACTTCGGCATTAGTGGTGCATGGCCCTTCTAAGACTTAGTTCGGTTTTACCTGGGTGGTACTAGTTCTAACTTGGATTTACAACCATTCTTCCTTGGGCAGTATGATGGAATAACATGTGTTCATAAATATAGGGACTAAACACGGGATTAACATTCCGAAAAACTACCACCGGGAAAACCACTTCATTAAACTTATCGAGATGTGCCTCGCTTACCAAGATGTAAGGTTACTGGCCTCTCTAATTATTATTACCATAGGTCTTACCCATTTTTCATTTTACGCTGATTCTAAATATGTAATGGGTAAAAGAAATATAAATTAAACTAGTTCATGTTCTAATTAAAGACCAGTTTATTTTCTGTTATCCTGGGTTCACCCTGAAGATCTGCTAACTTTTAACTTTATACATGAGTCTTATTGCGCAGATATAGATATTATTAGAACAATTATCCAAAATTAATAGTTAATATTATTAAAATTAAAAATAGTAAAATAATAAATTATTTATTTTTATTTATATATTTATATTATATATATTATATAATATATTATATATATATATCACTTATAATATTAACAAATTATTATGTATATATATATTTTATCATTGACAAATATATATATTATTTATAGTTATTATAATGTAATTATTATATAGTACCTAATAATAAAATTTATAAATAAATAATCTTATAAAGTTTTATTCTATTATTAGTATATATATATAATATTATTTACTTATATATATATATTTATTATATACTTATATATTATAGATATTTTTACTATAGATGACTATTATATATATCTTAATTATATCATTATATATATAATAATTATATAATTATAATATAATATATATAAATTGAGTAGTTAAATATATACTATTTATATATATTATATATATATATATAATAGTTATATTATACATCCATTATATATATATATTAAATAATTTAAATATATATTATATTAATATTTATTATATATTATATATATTATAATATATATATAATATTATTTATTATATATATATATAATATATTAATAATATATATATTTAATTATATAATTATATATATATATATATATATATATATATATATATTATAATATATTATATATTGGTAATAATAATATTATATTAATTTATATATTATATTATTAATATATAATATATTAATATGATTATAATATATTTAATTATTTATATATATATATATATATAATTAATAATATTTTATGAATATATAATATATAGTATAAATAATATTCATATATTATCTTATATATTCTATTAATTTATATTCAAAATAATTTTGAATTAATAATCTTTCATTTTTTATAATATATATATATATTAGTATATATATTTATAATATATAAGCTATTTGGATATTGTCTTCGAATGGCATGAAAGATAAAAGAGGTTAAGCTTATATATAAACAGATATGTTTTCATTCTTAATATTATATATATATTACTGATTATGTGTATTAAATGATTACTAATTATAAGAAACAAAGTATATATATATTTCTGTATATATTAATATTATTGGAGTTTAATTGAAGGGACACTAATTATAAGCTATTTGGATATAAAAAAATAAATATATATTAAGGGTGAATATATATTATACCGGTTGTTAAGTCATGATTTTAGTTATGTTAACAACAACGAAATATATAAATATATAACTAAGAGCAACTGCTAACTAATCTAAAAATTGCTTTAGGAGGTTCAATTTAAATATGAGCAACTGTATGAGACAAGAACTACAAGGTATTTTTTGTATCTGAAAAATGATTATTATATGGTAAATATTATTCTATTGACTTTTGGTTTTAGAATTACACTTTAACCTATTATATATTCTTATAAAATCATATAGTAATATATTTTATATCATATATATTATAGTTTGAAAATATAGTTTGCAGAAGATAGGATTTATATATAGGTATTAGTATTGTAAAATTAATAATGAATTGGACCTTGAAGAATTTTTATTACTTTATAATATTATAATATATATAGTTATATACTTCATAGGTTAAAATATTTCTATAACAGATAGCAAGTGGAAATTAAGGATATAAAATATGAAAAATAATTAAAGATTTTTATTACTTTTCATACTTTAAGTAGTTCGACGACTTTGCGCTTCCTTAATATTTTTAAAAATGACTCCATAATCCTCCCTAGTTCTAAAGACGAATACATTAAAAAAGATTTTTAAAAGTAAAAAGTTATCAAACGTTTTGATTTTGCACTACATTATATATAGATATACTATAAATATAAAAGAGTTATAATTAAATTTATATAAATACAAATACCATACATAAATACAAATTCATTATGTTTATATTCAACTATTATTATATTAATGTCATTATTTATAACTAATTTAAATTATTAACTATTTTATTTATATATGTATCTGCTAAAATTACATACTATACTATTTAATATATTTTTATAACTATTGAAAATACACAAACCGTCTTTTACAATGTTATTTATTACCTTATTCTTATATAATACAATTAGAAATAGGTTAGATGGATCTTCTTTCACATAAAGAGTATATTTATCTCATTATATATTTAATAGGTTAATTATTAAATACCAACAAAATCATACTACATAACACTAGTGTTGCTTCATTTAATATATTGTTTATATAATTTTGAAGAATATTTTCCTTATTATTAGATATTCCTAATATTTTTGTCTAATTATATTAAAAAAGTCCTAAACGACTTCATTTAAGTAATATAATTACTAAAAAATAATATAAATATAATGCTATATATAAAGTATTTATTAATCTTAATTATTATACTAAATCTTGGTTAGATAGACTTAATAATAGTGATAATAATCGTATTAGTTTTACTAGACCTCAAATTAAATATTAGTTAATAAATAAAAATAAATTATATATTAATATATATCTAATTACCATACTAGTAAATTTAATTATCTCAAAAATATAATTTACTACTATATATAAAGCATTATATAAGTTATATATATTTAATAAAATATATATATATTAAGTTCTTATAATAGGTTATATATATTTATTATATAATAATATATAACAAATATAATAGTGTTATTAGGTTATAGCTATCTCAAAATACAGGTCGTATATTTTAGATATCGCTGATTAATCTGAGAACTCAATTTATAGTGTCTTAGATCGTCGATAGTAAGTCTTATATACTCTGTATTATATTTATCGATTATCTTGATTTAAGTATAAAATATATTCTTAACCTATGTTATATTAATATTATAATATAAAAATAATATATAAATTTCAAATAATATAAAGAATAGTTAATAAGAAGAACATGACCTATCTATATATACTAGAATAATATATTTACGTAAATATATACTGGCGTATAAAATATACTAACGCCATAATGATGGTGAATGTAAAGTATAATATGTAATATATATTTGTAATAATCTTTTATATTATATTTACTACTTGTTTAATGTTAGTTATATCATGTTTATAGTTACGATACTATGATTAGTTTTGGAATGTACATTATAAAAATTGATTTCATAGAGAAAATTTGAATGTAAAACAGCAGTAAAGCGAAAAATGGAGAACGAGGAGCTCTCATAGGGTTTCGTAAAAATTATCACAAAATGTTATGTATTAATTGTCTAATCTTTGTTACTTATATTATGACCATTCAAAATCATAGAAGAGCTGCAGTACTAAATAATATTTCTAGTACTATTATTTATTAGACTCGAAGATAAATATCCTGTTTGTTATTAAAAGTATAATAAAGTCGCACTTCATGTATTATGTAACTACTACTCTTCTCCATACTTGTGATATTTTACATATTTTTATTAATATATCGTGTTGGCATAAAAGTCTTCCCTGTTAATTTATATATAAATTGTAAGTAAAAACTATCAACCTTGACTGCTTTATATAATTTGAATTTTGGATGAAATCCACTTTATATTTGATTAGATGCTTAGCTAGTATTTGGCTAAATATAAGTAGCATTAATCAACGTACCTATCTTTTATTGTCAATATTAAATACGCATTTAGAGGATTACATCTATCTAATTTGCCATAATATCCTGGTATATAAATCAATGACTTCCGTAATATCTCAATATATAAATAAAAATATAATATCTATTACTAGAATATTTTATATATCTTATATTTGTATCTATATATCTATATGTAACTAAATAATAGTGTCAAAGCATAGCTGGAGTATAAATATAAAGTTAAATTTAAGTTTATAGATAATTAAGACAAAGGAATAAGAGTTTGAGGCGATGTTGATTTATGACTTGAAGGCCAAAATACTATTATTAATGTAAGATACTGTATAAGTTTTTAGTCCTGAATTGAAATGGAATTATACATTTATAATTTTATTCTTGAAAATATAGAAAGACATATTTCATTTAAAATAAAAAATTTGTTGGTCGATCCTCATAGGCAAAAGTATGAACACCACTGGTATAAACTAATGTTTATACTTTTACAATATAATCTTTGCATAAACCTGCAATCAAATTGTGAATCTTTGAGCTAGAGCGATAAGGTTATCATTGCTTGTTCAACCTTGAAGTTTTATTTTTTATCCTTTTCTTTCTTTATCCCTCGCAAAACTTACAAAATGAAATATATCTGATGTCTATATAGATGAGGATAAAATTCTACAGTGGAGTATAACCTTTCCTTGTTATTCCCTTCACAAGGACAAGTACTTTAGAGAGAACACTATTTAAAATTACACATATTCAAGATATATTTGAAACCCATTATATTGTGCAAAATAATAAAAGAAAGGTTCTGGGGAAGACGTTTCTGGTCAAGAATAGTATACATCACGAGAATCAACAACAGGACCTCTTACCACATAATACATTTTGACCAAAGATTTGATCTCTAGAAATAGAGATTTAGAATAAATGTTGGAAACTTTGTTATAATTATAATTTGATGATTATTTGACATATTATATTATAATTTTGGATTTTTATAAAATCATTTTCAATTTATATAATACCTTAAATATATTATATATTGTATTTTACAGTTTTACAAAATCATTTTTATAACAATATTTTCAATTTAAATATAGATAGGTTTCAGCTATCATAATAGATACAATTAACCTCCAAAGTGTGTATGCATTTTTTTGAGATACCCTGCCTACACACACACACACACACACACACAACCAACACACACACACACTACACTACACGACATCATCATACGCATACCATATATATTACGCACCAGTAACACACATGAATAACACACACACACACACACACACCATTATACATCTGTACATTAATATTAATATATTAATTATATATATTTATATATTATATTATATATTATTATATATATATATATATATATTACTATTATATATATTAATTATTTATAATATAGTTAATTAATTTAATATTAATTATACACTCGGTTTGGCCCGAAGGTTATATTGGATTTTAGGTATATAACCCTCTCGGTCAGCATACTATGTCAGTCATCCGCTACAATATATATATATAATATATATATATTATTAATAATATATATATATATAATTTATTATCATTATATTATATTATATATTAATAATATATTATATATATAATATATATATATATATTATATATATAACTATATATTAATAATATATTAATAATTAATATTATATTTTATATATTTATATAATTATTATTAATATATTTAATATATATATATAATATAATTATATATATAATAATATAATATAATATAATATATTAATATAATATATATATATAATATATACTATTAATATTCATTATGTAATATTAATATATTATTAATATATTATATATATATATATATTATATATATAATATATATAATTATATTATAAAAATAATATATTATATATTAATATTATTTAATGGATTAAATTTTTATTGGTAGTGAAAAATGATATAGTAATTTAGCAAATAAAAGTACGATACATATTCTATAAAAATTATTATTAACAATTATTATATATGATATATTAACTATATTATATATAATTTATTATAATATATAATAATATTATTATCATATATTATATATATATAATAATATATATATATATATAATATATTATATATTACATATATATTAATTTATATATTATAAATATATATAATATTCATATATATTAATAGATTATAACATATACTATATTGAATATAGATAACTGATGTACATTTTATGGAATATATATATAAGTGAATCTCATAATATATAATAATATATTATATATAATATCTATATAAATATTATATATATCATATTATTTATGTATGTAATATATATATAATATTAATGCATATTATATATATTAATATAATATATTATATATATATATTATTTAATATATATATATTAATTATAATATCATATGTGTATTATGCCCTTGCGTTCCAGTTAGTGCCCGGCCGAAGACTCCTTTGCTTTTCCCCTCATCCGGACATTGGATGTCAAGAGGCTAAAAGATGGTCGGGTGTCGATGCAACAAGATGGGATTCTCAAAGGGACACACACCGTTTACCTAACTCCTGCGGGGAGCGTCATAAATATAACCATCTGGGTGCAATCCTCAGAGATCACCATACCCCACCCCAGGTGTCGCCCAAGGTACTAGAGGAGGTTTCCGATTTACAAATCTCACATTTTGAACTTGGGGGCTCGTAAATCTGGTGATGACTGTAACTCCAACTCCTCTTATCTTGCCAATGATATATATCTCGTAAGAATTAAAACACTGGGTCCAAGAGTGTAGATATATCAGCCCCAAATGTAATAGACATTGCATTCGAGGGCAAACCTCAGTAGTGTTCAGCTTCTTTCAACATTGTTATCATTTTTAAATGCACTACATCTTTACTTAACCCCATAATATCAGGTATTCTCCAAATCTTGGTGTCCTGCTACTTAATGCGAAGACCGAGTACAGCGTTGTATTCTATGTCCCGCATACATTATGCACCTAATAAACTCATCAGACCTTTACTTCTTTCAACTCTACTAAACATAATCAACAGGGTAGTCTCGTATAAATTCTAACTAATAACAAATAGAACACTTGTGACTAACACAACGCCGTAGAACTAATACAAATACTCTCACCTCTCTCACATTTTTGAGAGATATAAGACCTCTCTCTCGTGTTATCACATTACTCTCTCAAGGTACACCTTTATTATCATTCGACTATCTTCTATAAACTAATCCACACCATAACTTATTATGTGTAAGACAATATGGCACCAGGCTCATCACCTATTTTGTGGCCATTCTATCAGTACATAACTTTCCTCTTACTACATCTCTGGGGTCATATCCTGATTTTTCCCTTTCTCATTCATCTCGCAACAGTATATCACATATTACTCAAGTTCACTATTACAACCTCTCTCATAACTACGTTGGTTCCCGCTCGCTCAGTCTGCTCACCATAGTACCATTTATATATCCACTATTATAACCTAATCTCAGAGACACCGAGAGGATACCTGGATACCTAACATCCTCCACATAACATTAACCTTCAAAACCATTATTAATCATTATTACGTGTTTACTTTTTCTCACTCCCTCTCATTTATACTAATATTCTATACATATAACATCCAGCTACGTCCGAACATTGCCAACAAGGTTATATTCCTGGTATACATCAATCCGCCCCTATTCATCAACGTCATAATAACACATCTTAACATTATTAGTTATGACGAGAAATTTAATGCCTGAATCACCCTCATTGGCTTTTAATACGCGCTACACCAAAAGATGGTGATTCATTATTATATTATTAGACTCTATATTCACATTAGATTCTCAACAACCAACAGTAAAGTCAGCTTATACTAACCAGTTAATACATCACTTATAATTCCTGACTTTATTTTCTTTTTCCCACAAACCCGAAATTTCACGGTCACCAACTTAACCATTGGCATATCTATTAAAAGTTCCTTATCTTTATCCAAACCACATCTCAATAAATACTAAATCAATAAATTATCAAACATATAAAACCCGCTGGCACTACACACATCATATAAAAACAGCAAACATTTCATTTTACAAAAAAGCAAACACTGGCAAAGCTTATACATTATAGAACTGGATTTAAACTCTCTTCCAACAGCTAATTTTACCTCTCTCAACAAAATAGACCAATACATTTTTAATAAAATAATTATTGACGGATTATCTATAAAGTATACATTCACTCAATGTCTACTTCGCAACGTTTAACCCTTGAATCCTTATCGCACCAGGAATATAGATCACACCTTATTGAGCAAGAAACCAGAATACCTAATATACAAAGTAAGAATAACCATACATCAGGAGCAACTTGAACCATAGATCTATAAACCTTGTAAAAATGAGGTAAATAATCTGAATCAACTCAACTCAGATAAGAACTTATATGAGGCAAACAATAATAGTCCTTAACACTAAACACATGACACAACTAACCTATAAAATATTTGCCGTTCAATAAAATAAAAAAAATACTCACTGCGCAACATTGCATCAAGATCAACTCCAAAAAAGGCCATCCGTAAACAAAAATATTAATTAAATTTCAAACAAGTAAAATATTCAATTGCAATATTATCATGTCACATTATTCAAAAAATTAGCCACAACCCACAATCCCACCTAATAGACAAACAACTAAACGACTTAAAAAGTTTAAAGCAAATCAAGAAGTACTCGATACTATAAAACTCTCAAAAAGGGATTAGCAATTGGACCTGACCAGATATCCAATATTCATCCAAAACACTTGGGAACAAAAGCTTTTTGCAGTCCCTAACCAAAATACTTAACATTGCTTAGCAAACAAACACTATCCCACCACTCTAGAAAGATGCGAATATAATTCATACTAAATATAGCCAAATAAACCACCTATCAACCAAGCATCATATAGACCAATGTCATTATTATCTACAAAATATCTACTACAAAATATTGAAACATTGTGATAAATAAAATAGAATATTTCCCATCATCCCCTTATCTAACCAACAACATGGTTTTAGACAAAAAAACTCATATATATCTCTCCTAACTGATCTAATACAACACATCCTTCCGGGTTTTAATCAAAATGACACATTAACAAAGAATTCGACACATCCTGCAAAACTGCTTGGAACTAACGAACATTAGACGTAACTTCAGACTAGTTCTGACGGATCTATGGGCTCTTACTGCCATGGATGTACAAGTAAATATATATATTTATATATATATATATATATATATATATATATATATAATAATATATATATATAATTATATGAATATATATATTATAATATAATAATATTATATATAATATATATATATATAAATATAATTATATTATATATATATTATATATAGATATATATATATTATAATATATTATTATATATATATATATAATAAATATTAATATAATATATATATATATATAATTATATATATATATATATATTATATTATATATAATACTAATAATAAATAAAATAATAATAATAAATAATAATAATAATATAATAATAATAATAATAATAATAATATAATAATAATAATAAAATAATAATAATAATAATAATAATATAATAATAATAAATAATAATAATAATAATAATAATAAATAATTAATTATTAATTATAATTATAATATAATAAATAATTAATATAATAAAATAATAAATAATAATAATATAATAATAATAATAATAATAAATTAATATAATAATATAATAATAATTATAAATAATAATAATAATAAATATAATAAAAGGGCTCATCAAAAGTTTTATCATATAAGAAATGCAATCTCCGGTCCCTCTCTCCTATAGTGGACAATATCTCGAGGTACCCCGTTTCTCGTAGGAGGGAGAAGCGGGTGACAATATAAAATTATATATATATATTAAAATATTGATTATTATTATACATATAAATATTAATATATAAATTATATATATAATATATATATATTATATATATATATAAATATAATTAAGACTAAAATCGCTCTGTAGCCACCAATATTAATAAACTCATTGAGAAATCATACAGTGGTTTTAATCAAAGTTACTATGCAGTGGCTTATTAATAGTGGAATGATAGACAAATAAGCTTTCGAATTGGTAAATCATAGGAAATGTAATGGCACAAATAGTCCGTTATAAATACTTTAAATTCTGGTATTTATGTATATATAAAATATATTATTTGGGCACTGACACCTAATTCTATAGTTGCCTCACAACTTAGTCGCGAGAGGTCCTAAAGACTAATACTCTTCCGCTTATTGAGTTTCGCTCAGACCCTCGTTGTTGCCTTCCACCAATCAAACTCTATGGTTGAGTGTCTTTTTTCCCTGAGGGGGAGAAGGGCCAAAACATTCATGTTGTACGCAGTTACAATATAAGCTTTGAAATAGGTACACCAACGGTTTTACAGGTTATTAACAGAGTACTCGCAAGAAAGCCTTCGTACAGAGTTAAACCCCTCTGTGACATGCATGCATATTGCCTCACAAACACCCTATCTTTAACTTTGAGCGCAATATATTGGTTGACCATCGAGTGCGAAAAGGAATATATCTGCTAAGAAACACAGGTGAAAGCCTGGGGTTCTGTTATACACACAGCTATTCCCTATCACCCTCGTCCTTGAAGGGAGACAAGCGAAAGTTCATGCTGAAAGAAAGATAAAGAAAAAGAGTAGATTTTTAAAAAAGATTAACAAACCCGAGAATTGTTAAAAAAAATAAATCCTGTTAACAATTAAAATTCTAAAGTAACTAACGTGGTTTAGCCAATAAGTTTAATTATCCACAACATTTTTTTTTTATTTCTACTATATTTTTAAATCGGCCTTCGTCGTTTTCCCTCATTCACGACCCAATTCATAGTAGGATTATTCCGAACACGAAAAAACAATTGCTTTTTTTTCATTTTAATGGGAATAAAAAACTTTAGTGAATTTCTTCTTAATTATGCTCTATATTTTCAAAATAAAGTTAAAGACATAAATCAAATAGGGCTTCAAAAATTTTACATTCAAGCAGCGTTGATGATGAGGATGATCAGCTGTCTAAGGCTCAAATCCAGTCTACACCTGGCAAATTATCTTTGAAGATTTTATATTTGATCTTTTGTTTATTAAGATACGTTTTATACACAAGGTTAACTATAAATATTATATAATTATATATTATATAATATATAATATAATATTATATATAATAAATAATAATTAATAATATTATATTTATATATACTTAAAAAAATATTATATATTCTATAATATATATATATATATAATAAAATATATATATTGATATATAATTATATTAATTATATTATATACTATTAATAATATATACTTTATAATATCATATAATTATATATGAAAAATATTAATATATATATTATATATAGTATACTATATTATAATATATATATATTTATGATGATATATATATAGATATATTATATTAATAATATATATATATATATAATTATAAATATTAATATATATCTATATATTTATAATATCTATTATTTTTAATCGAACATTTGTTAGTGTTCCAAGTTTATATTTTTATTACAATATTTTACCATTAAATATACCACAATTATTCGTTAAGTTTAGAGTAAGAACTTAATGAGTTACTTAGATATATAATAAATCATAAACAATAAGATCTATAACTAATAATTCCATTCAAATTTATACATTCAGTAGATATTTTATCGATTTAATATATATATATTTAATATTAATATATATATATATATATATTTGTTCTGAGAGCCTTTTTAGGTACAATGGGTGAATGGATACGAGCTAAGTTGTTCCCATGGTTACAGAGAAGAGGATTCTAGTTTTTGTTTTTCTTGAGCAGACTGGACTTGTAGGGTTGTATATAGAACCCGGTTATCTTTCTATTTTTATGTTGTATGTTATCTTTTGAATGATGTTCACCACGTTTTCATACTTCACATTATTATTTGATATCTTTTATAAATTTTTACTTTATATTGTATAATTGATGCTTAATTTTGTAAATTGATGCTTAATATAGTTTTGAGTAAAGGAAAATGATTATTAGTTTAATTTTAAAAACATGCTTAATCTAGATTAGAAGTGTATATTATTAAAATTGAGAGGACTTCCAGTAATCCGTTTATATAAACATTGTTAAAAATTGTTGGATATTTTGAATTCCTCATCCTTGTACTTACGCAAAATATTAGATACGCTAGCTTTAGCTATGTTTAAGGTACATGTGTATAATGGCCCTTGTTCCCGATTTTTGAGGCTGAAACTGCTTTGACATAATGGCTTTTTGTATTATCAATATTTGAGTATATTGTCTAATTACCTGATAGCTAAAATTTGAATATTAAAATTCAATAAAAAGCACCTCACTAATATGAGGATGCTTTTACGAAAATTATTTTTTCATTTTATTCTAAGTCTACCTGCTGCCAAAAAAAATATCAATATTGGATTCCCATTTATTTTACATTTTCGATTCGGCAGATCATTGTAGACTCGTTTATGGTCCGTGGACCTGAGCCTACAATCTTGAAATGAAACTACAAACTAAGGCATATATTTTTATCTTCATCAAAACGACATTTCATCCTAGATCCGCACAAATTTGAGATTTTAGTAACATATATGCCATCTCAGAATATGTAAGATTACTCTGAGAATGGTAGCTTAAAGCTGCATCGAATAAGAGTTTTCTTAATCAAAATGTTATCAAGTCGGCGATCCGCCTGATGGGTGCACAATCTGCATCAATAATGCGACTTGTACTATTTCAAAAACGTGATTCGTTCAGGATTGTGACGCCTCACACGAATACGCCAGTTCGATTCCGATTCTTCGTTCATCTTTTCCGACCTTTTGAAAACCAAAAGCTATGGATACATCGAAATCTAATCTGTGTACATTATATTCTTTCACCACGTCAACAATCACACTAATAAATGGATCAAACATGTTCAATATTCAAAGATTATAGCCAGTCTATCATATATACAAGCCACTCTAATATTATGCCATAGATTATTTGCTCAGATAAGTACAAAATTCATATTATTTATCTAACACCTTTTAAGACCTTCGAAATACGTAGCCGACTCAAAATATTTCTCTCCCGAATTCACCATTCGAGAAGCTAATCTTTCATCAGCCCTGAACTTTTTAAATTGTTCGGTTGGAAATTCTTGAGGTATTGTCTTATATTGCAGCCTCTTCTATTTATTTTGAAATATATTGTGAGAACTTCTGTCATATAACATTTAATTATCTATAGTGTATGGAATGTAGTATTTTTAGCATCAAACTACATTAGATAGTTATGATGAGAAATAGGAGCGTCTAAAAATTTGGTAAACCTACATTTCATTTTGGTTCAACATTTGAAATTCTGTTTAATCATGCGGAGGCCTTTCGTGTTTGTTGTGTGATCCCTGCCGTAGGCTTGCCAATTGAGGTTTCTACGCCTTTACATGAATTTTATCCCAAGAGCACCTATAATCTATTATTTTTATGAAAGCACAATTTTGACATCACATTATGTTTCACACCTATTTCTTTATTGGACCGGTATCTATTTATATAACATTTTTATCAATTGAATATTTTTGCTCTGTAGACTACTACTATTAATCTTCAATGGTTGAATTTTAAAGTTGTTTTGAGTAATAGGCGACATGCAAACCCTTTTACAGTTTTATGATTTAATATCGGTTCTGGTACATAATTTTTTCATTTTTTTATTTTTCATTAATATGTCATACACTTTCTTAATATCACCTTCCAGATACATTCCTAGGTGTTTTCAATTATCTTACTGGTAAGTGATTTCAAAGTCTTTTCATTTTGATTATTTATTTATTAATTATTATTATTATTATTATTATTATAGATTTATTATTATTATTATATATTATATATTAGAATTTCTTTATTATTATTAATTATTATTTATTATTATTATTATTGTTGCTCTTTTAACTGTTTATTTTATTCACTTATTTATTTCTTTATTGAAATTAGTCAGCTACTTTATTATAATTAATCTTTATGTTTATTTATTAATTAGTTATTATTTAATATTATTATATTATTTATTATGATTATTATATTATTATTATATTATTTATTTTATATTATTATTATAATTATTGTTATATTATTATTATTTTTTAATATTAAATCTTAATATTATTTTTTTTTTGATTTTTAAATGACATAAAGATTATTCATTTTAGAATGTGAATTGCCTGTATATAGTTTATAGTAGTAGTAGTATTTTGACTACTATTATTATTAAGGTTGAGAGTATTTGTATTATTAATAAAATTATTGTTTGTTTCACCAGCACTAAAATTTTCAAAGTTTATTGTACTACACTTTTCACTATTGAGAGGAAGATTGTTAATCACTGGTACTTTATGGTGAAGGGCGACTTTCTTTTTGTAATCAATATTTTTATGGATGCTGTTGTGTGGAGAGACAGGCAGCCAATCTCTTAGTTTTCCGGGCTTGTGATTTTAAAGAGCTCATCCGCGAGGTTGATGAGCGTGTGTATACTGACGCACTGTGCGATTTTGTGTATATTTTGGTGCACATAGGAGGGTAGAGAGGCGAGAAAGTATTCTTTTACAAAGCTGGGGTGATTTTGGAGGAGGTTTTCAGCATTTTTCTCCCCAATTGCTTTTCTGAGTCGAGTCATGTACTCACTTGGTAATTCTCTCGCTTTCCTTGATTCATTGATGACGTCATGAATGATTTGTTCTTGGGGAGGCAAATAGGCTATTTTTATTGCTTTTAGCAGTTCTTTATAGGCATTCTTTTTAATTGAATATTCGATGAAGAGCAAGAGATGAGTCGGAAGCATTGGTGCTAGGTGCCTTATTTTTTCTGTCACTTTTTATTTTATACAGTCTAAAAATGATGTTTACTGATTTGATACAATTTTGAATATCTGCTTTCTCAAAACTTGGGAGTTTAATTGGGCACACAAACTTGACTTGAATTTAGCGGGTTGGTATTCGAGTGGTTGAGTTGTGAGACGTTTCCTTTCCTTGCTCGGGAAGGTTGTTTGCTTTTGCCGTTGGGGGATTGTATCTGTTGGGAAGAGGGTGTCTTTCCCTTCCCCTTACTCCCTTTCGAGGAATTTTTAGCTTGAGTTCTGAGAGTCAGTTTCTTAGTCGAGACCATTTTCTATAAGTCTGCGTTACTGACTATTTTTTCTGTTGAATCAATTTGAGGTCAAGCCAAACGGCTGAATATTAAGCCTAAAATGGGACTTGGTTAGAAAATCTTAATTTTTCGAAGCGGCAACGGTTTTCTGTTGCTACTTACACTGTTATAACAACGACTTTTCTTATTATTTATAAAGTTATATGATGTTTAATTCTTCACGTTGTTATTATTTAGCTCACACAATTTTATTTATAGTCAAATATCACACTGATTTAGCACTTAATTACACAGAATTTTTTTTTTATTTATTTTTATTATTTTTTTTTTTAATCGGAAATTTTGCACAGTATCTGATTCCAAATTAGGTGGGCTTCTAAATAATAGTCAACGCGTTGGGGTAACCAAAAATGTAGACTAAATAGTCGCTTTAGTCCATCCAATTAAATAAATCGAAAACTCATTATAATCAAACTCTTTTACTGTGGTTTTATAAGAAGATTTCATGTGCAGTGCTTTTATTAATCCAGTGGAATGATCATTAGACAAAATGCTTTCAATTGGTAAAATAATAAATGTATTGGTATATATGTATATCGCTTATAAATAATTACTTTAAAATTCTCGTAATTACACTATAATATATTAGTAGGCATAGGCACTGACACCATATTCTAAGTTGACCTCCTTGCGCTAGGTCCCTACTACAATAACTTAATTACCGTCGAGCTTATATGTTTCGCTCTGGAGACTCGTTGTGGCCTTTCCACCAAATCAGAGCTCTAGTTTGGTGTCTTTTCTCCTGAGGGGGAGAAGGAAATAACAAATTCATGTTCTAACGGTCAGTTAACAATATGGATATTTTGGGAAATAGGAGATATCACCAAACGCGTTTTTATACCAGGAAGTTATAAACGGAGACTTGCAAGTTAAGATCTCGAGACATGAAGTTGTAAACTCTAGTGACATAAGCATGCATTATGCCATCAAAAGACTCCTTCTTAACTTCAGCGTAACTATAATATATTAATATATATAATTTAATAATATTATATATATTAAATTATAATATAATAATATAATATAATATTATATATATATATATAATATATAATATATATAATATATTAAATAATAAATATATTATATATATATTAGATATAATTTATAATTAGTATTAATATATAATATTATATATATATAGTATATATATATATATATATAATATATTATAATATATGGTATATAATTATTATAATATATATATATTAATATTAATATATTATATATATTATAATATATATATATAATCTAATGGAATATAATATAAGTCCAAACATTATTCAATATATTAATGTTACTTTCACGTTAAATTGTTCGAAATTGCTGACCCGAGTTTTCATAATTTATTTTAGATTAGATCATCTTCTTTTTAATATTAATTTCCTTCTCTACTCTCTCTAAAAACTGCTTATATTTTATTACAAATTAATGTATTGTAGTTTTTCCTCATGGTATTTATTAATACTTTGGATTGGTAATACTTGCATATTGAATATCCGCAATAGACCAAGGAAAAAAAATGTGATTTCTAACGATTCATTACAATACATACAAATTAGACAAAACTAATTTTTAACGATCGAGGTGAATTATGAATTATAAAGGGGGTGGGAGGAATTTTTAGTTTATAAAAAAATGATAATAACAAAGTTATTTATATTATTTTAATCTTTATTACTTTTCCATTTTCTTTGTATTTATGATTCCAGCCTGCATTTCAACCATATATATATTTATAATATAATATATATATATTATTAATTAATATATATATAATTAATATATTAATATTATATATAATATATATAATTAATATATATTATATATATATATATATTATAATATTGGTTATTAAGGGTTTTTATTAAAAATAATAGATCATTTGATGCAGATTACATTGTTGTAGAGTCGATGAAAAATACCATGAATAAAATTTTTTTTATTTTTAAGTTGGAAAACATTTCACAATTTTTAGATGTTTTATTTTATTATATATATATTAAATATATCATTATTATAATATATATATATATTTATATTATATTAACTATAATTATATATAATTATATTAAAATATATATATATATATTATAGTTATAATAATTATATATAATAATAAATATATATTTATTATAATATATAATTAATTATATTAATAATTATTTTAATTTATTATAATTTAATATTAATATGATATACAATATATATAATAGAAATTTATATTAATATATATGTAAAATATATATATAATATATTATTAATATTATATATATATAATATATAATATATTCCCGGCTAAAGGATCTAATGGCTTAGGGATGGATATATTCCTAGAGCAATCTAATTCCCTGAAATAAACTGCTTGCAGAACTCCAGCGTGTGCATCGAGGATAAGCCGGACAGAACTTATTGTCGACGACTTCTGCAAGATTTTAACACTCGAACTAGAGAATAAGGAACACTTTATTCAAAATTATAAGGTGGAGCACGTATAAATGTGGCGAAAGGTTGTTTGAGTTTAATCCGTTTGAATAGGTTTGGCAGTGATACCAACCTCATTACGCTCTGTTAATATTAATATTTAGACGTGGTGATAAGGAAGGGAAAGATGAAACTGTACAGATATTGAAGGAACATATAAATGGGCAATAATTGCGGACATCTGGCATTGTTGAGCGAGAGAGATTGAGGGGATTAATCGAGTAGGTGTGGAGATTTTTGCGAAAGAAGTTGGAGAGGAAGCAGCGGATGAGATATACAACACAAGAAACAGAAGATATGTAACAGTAACCATGTGGGAATGAAGGAAGAGGGATGAAGAAATGATGGTAGCGTAGAGGTATGGAGCTTACTGCGGAAAAATATAATATTCTGCAAAGCGAACTTCTTTGACTGGTATTTACTTACAATGGCCTTAAATATGGATGAAGAGATTCACCAGCGAAAGAATTGGGAAATTTGGATTTAGTATGAAGCGGTATATCCCATAGATGAAAGAATAATAATAATATAGAATAGGTTAAAAAAAAGTGATTTTTAACCAGCAAAACTGGACCTTAACACTGTGTACAGGATATGAGGAAACATGGATCAAACATAAGGAGAAAAGGTAGATAGATACAAAGCGCGGAGATGAGTGGATTATTAAGAACATGATTAGTAAAGAGTTGGAGAGACATCAAAGGAATGAAGTATTAGAGAAGATATAGGTGATGAAGAGAAGACACATGAAGAGTGATATGTGGGAGATTGAAAGGTGGTGAATCTGGAGAGCGATGGAGCAGGAAGAGAATACCGAAAAAGAAGCATGGAATGGACACCTAGAGGGGGCAGAAGACCAAAGGTACAAAACCGAAGAAGAGACTAGGCCGATGCGGTGAGGACTCTTCTGGAAAACATGTTCAGCTACTCGAAAATATGAGAGCGCTGAAGAGAAGAGGTATTATACCTCTTCTCTTCACGACTCCATATATTGGTAGCCTGCAGGAGAAGGACGCTGGAGAAGATGTCTTGTGCGGCGACAGGATGTGGAAGAAAGAAAGAATGAAAGAATATATATATATATATATATATATATAAATAATATATATAAATATATATATATTATATATATTATATATATATATAATATATATATATAATAGTATAATAAATAAAATAATTTATGAATATATATACCATTTCCTAAAATTTTATTAAAAATAATATATATGTATATAATAAATATAATATATTTATAATTAATAATTATATAATATTAATAATATATAATTATATATATAATTATTATTAATTAATATATAGAATAATTATATAATATATATATTTTATAATATATATATATTAATATAAATATATAAATATATATAATATATATAAATATTTATTCTAATAATAATAATTTATAATTAATATTAATAGTATATTATTATATATAATTATAATATTATATATATTTATATATATGTATATATTATATAATATATAATATATATTATATATATATAATAATATATTAATATATTTATAAATAATTATATATAAATAACTATATAATATTATATTTAATATATATATTTAATATATATTATATAAGTTATATATTTAATATAATATATATTATTATATATATTATATAATTAATATATATATATTATATTAATTAATTATATATATATTATAATTATATTATTATCATAATTTAATTATAAATAATATAAATTATAAATTATCAATTAATTATAATTCATAATATGATTATTTTAAATATACATAATAAATGATTAAATTATATTATCAAGTTTAATAATCACAGATTTCCATATTATATATCGAGAGTATTATTTTTAATCAACAAATTTTAATAACTTTATCTTATATATATTATATATATCAAAAATATATATACCATTAAAATATCCAAATATTTTGTTTTAGTTAAATATGAAATACTTAAAATATTTAAAATAAATCTCAAATCTGAAACTCTAAAGTATCATAAACTTAAAAACATTAAATTATAATCAACAATCAACTTCCATGAAATATTTAGTATATAAATATTTAAATAATAATTAATATATATAATTATAGTAATAGATATATATAGTATATAACCTATATTAAAAATATAATAAATAGTTATATATATTTATTATCTATATTTATATAAAATATTTTACACTATTATATAATATATTATTATTATTAGTATCTTATTATAATTATATAATTATATTATATATATATAATTAGTATAATATATAATTATTTTTACTTATATATAAATCATATATAATTAGTGATGGACGATTATCCAAATTGTCCAGCAGATGCCGATTCCCCGCATACCACGATCTCAAAAAGTGCCTGATTCCGATTCCGATCCGATTCCGATTCCGATTTCCGATTCCGATTCTTTATGAAACACATCTTCAACTATTGAAAATGGATGCAAATCCACTGCGATCATTTCTACAATAAGTCTGTGAATCTTCTGGATTAGAGTCATCTTATACATAAGTGTTAGTATTTTGGGGGATAGGGTTGTCAAAAAAAATTGGTTGCTTTAGATTAGGAAATTGAAACTGCAGTTTGTACTACTTTGTAGTTTCTAAATGTTTACAGTAAGAGATCTTTTCCTTCTGTTTCTTGTCCTTTCCTTATTAATAGTTAAATTAATTTTTGGATTTATATTTAACATATTTAATCATATTTTTTTGTTGTAAAGTCTATTGGTTTCCTCTTGGTGTTTGGATTTTGCCTAATTTGCAAATAGTTTTTGTTGAATTGATCATCCTTAGCTATGTCGAATAATTCCCATGCTAAAGCTTTTTGATTTACCAAGATATAGATTCCTCCTTTGCTGAGGCTGATGGAACTGCTTGCCATGTTATTTATATAGTAATGCAATGTTTAAATTTATTGTTATTTAATTTAAGAATATAATAATCTTAAGTAAATGCGAAAAAGTAATAAAACTCTTGATAAAATTTAATGTATATATATATATATATATATATATATATATATATTATATATATATATTATATAATATATATTATATATATATATATAAATAATAATATTATTATATATATATAATATATAGTAGTAAAATATATCTATATTATTATTATAATATAGATAAATATAATTATATAAATATATATATATATATATATATATATATATAATATATATAATATATATATATATATATATATATATAAATTATATATTATATATATAATATATATATATTCTAATATACTATATCTATATATATTTATTATATATAATACTATATATATTATATTAATTATAGTATAAACAATGTTAATATTTAATTGTTATAATTTAAATTTTTAATTTTTAGTTATATCTTTTAAAGTAAATAATAACTGCTAAAGAAAATTTATGTATATATATAAATTATATATATATATATATATATAATTATATTATATACTATTATATATATGACTATTTTTATATATATATATATATATATATATATATATATATTAAAATAATATTTTATTAAATAAAAATTTATATATTATTATATATATTTATTTGATATATATATACTAAAGTATATTATATATATAACAATATATATAATATATATTCAAATAAGTATATTTATAAATATAGTTATAATATATATTATAAATAATA
>JABUQX010071631.1:70000-89342 GCA_015478945.1 Trachelipus rathkii | reverse complement strand
TGAAAGAATCTTTGTTGTGGAACATACCCTATATATTAACTTGGTTTATTTCTTTCCCTTTAGATATACGGTATACTCCAATAATATTTACGTATTTAAGATTACCCAAAAATCTTTTTGGATATGCAAAAAAGTTTTATTGTAAAACTTGTGCTATATATGGTATATAGCCGTTTTTAAATAGTAACAGATGTTCGTAATGTATTATTATGAAGTGTTTTACCTTTGAAGAGTTATTTGGCTTGCTCAAAAGGATGTTTCTACAAAGAAACCACTAGATGTATCATTTTTTGTTGATTTGGTAGAAGGCAAAACAAAGAAAAATAAACTTTATAAGTTATTTGAAATATGGTTTTAGTGTCACAAATGATAAACCACAGTGTGTAATATGCGGTGATGTATTGTCACATATGAAACCTTCAATGAGTTTGTGTCATCTCTCAACATCTGAATAAAAAAGATAAGCCATTTTAACTTCAAAAGAAAGGCGAAACCCTTCACCGGCAGCAAACTACTATAGGCCAGGTAAATAATTTTAGTTATTTATCAACTTTTAACAATTTTGATTACATACTATTTTTCTTAAGTGGGAATGCTAAAATCAGCATGAGTCAACTGAAACTGAATTAGTGACTATTGATACCATTTGTCCCATCATATCTATGTGAACTGCATGAGAATGTTCATATACCGTTTGTGACTTAGGTTTATCGTGTGTTGTGAAGGTGAGATTTTTGTGTCAAATGTTACTCCCGAAGGATTTGGGAGTTTTATTAGAGGGTATGGCATATTGTTTATGTAGATTTGGTGTGGAGGGGGGGGATACAGAGTTGGTGGCCATATAATTAGTATGATTGATGATATGTTGGGTTATGCAGACATTGTTGTCAGTTAGCCATGTTTGATTTGGTTGCATATAACTGCTGTATCAGATTTGTAGCATTGTTTAGATTCTGGTGGGTAAGGCAATGGTGATTCATCAGCATAGGTAGTATGTTTGTTGTGACCTGTTTGTGATGGAAAATGGCCGTGAATAGGCTGAATAATGTGGGGATAGGATGCCTAATTTGGGATACTCCTTTTTTGATGTTTATATGTTTACAGAATTTTTGCTTGTTAGTTTGTACTGAGCTGTCTTCCGACTAGGAAGTTTAGAATCCATTTCTTATGTTTGTGTATTTTGATCTTGTTATTATTGAGATAGATGGTTTGCGGTAGTGGTCAAAGGTTTTTCGATTAACATGTTAATTGCTATGAGTATTTTGTTCTGTGGTTTTTAATTTCTCAGACCATTGATTACAGGTGAATATGTTATATAGGGTCTAGAGAGTCTTCTTCCCGATTTCAGCTTGAGTATAATTACCAGTTTTCCAATAGCGGAGAGAAATATAGGCTAATGGAACTATTTATATGTAGTGCTGAGTGGTAAATGTGGTGTTCTTAAATGTGTGCTTTGTAATAAATTGTAGCATTTCTACTGTATGGGCTGTGAGTTACTTTTTTATTTTCTTTTGAGGCTCTGGTAATTTCCGTTCGTGTGTGTTTGTTTATGACTTGGTTTGCAAATGTGTTGCGGAGGATGTGCATGTTGTTTAGTGGATTGAGGTTTTGTGTGTTTGGGTTTTTGATTATATTTCATGGGTTATGTATTTTGAAGGTTAGGTTGCATTCTCAGTACTCTATTTTTTCCACCATTCGGTAATTGTCAGTGTTGGATTTTTTTCGTGTGGAAGGTTTGAATAGTTATTCAAATGTGTTTTTTTAGGTGCGATTTGGCTGTTATTGGGTGTTGAAATCTGTGTTGGAGTTTCAAGTTCAAGTAATCTTTATTACTTGAACTTCTTACTTTGATTAATGTTTGATTTTCTGGTGTTAGGGTTGGGTATATTTTCTGATGTAATCCTCTGAAGTTTTTGATTGCGGCTTTATGGATTGGTATAAAGGTTTGTATTGCTTTATTGAGTGTTGAGGCATTTGTGATATTTAGAGTGTGTGTTGTTGACTATGTGATTGGTGAATTTTGTCCAGTCAGTATATTTGTGTAATATGATGTATGTTTCTGGGTGGGGGGATGTTTGGTTAAACATATATTTTATGATACCGATCGTGGTCAGAGTTAAGATCAAGTTAGCATTGACAGTGAAGTTTGGTGTCGTAGATAAGTAGCATAGCAGTGTTAGGTCTGTGATGTGGAGTGTGTAGTTTGTGAGTGTAATTCTGGATATGGCAGGTTTATGTTGGTCTTTAGAATGTTTTAGAACTTTTCAGGATTTTAGATGATATGAGTTCCTCTAGGCTTGCTTTCTTGAGCATTGTTAACCATGGTGGGTGTTGAAGTCGCCTCCCATTATGGATATTAGTGAAGGTTTGTGATTCAGCTTGTAGGTCTTAGGGGCAATGAAGGTATGTGTGGCTTATATTTATTTCATCCAGTTAAAAAAAGATTGTTATTTTGGTGTGTGTGGTGGTTCAGTTTAGTGCAGTTTGTGGGTAAAAGAAGGTGTGTTTGTATACTGTAGTGAGTTGTGTATGAGAAGTAAACTGTGTGATTTGATTGGGATTGAGGTGTGTGTGTAAATGGCATAGCAGACATAGAATTTTGGTTCTGAGGTGAATTCTTTTGCGTTATGGAGCCATTTGTGTTGAATTGCAAATGGTTTATGTGTGTGTTGTTGATCCTTTTGTTAGGTGGAGTGAAAAACTTGGCAACTCCAATTGTAGTTGAGAAGGAGAAGAGTAGTGAAAGGTGAGCAGTGTTTGTGTATCCACTGCTCACATCTATTGCAACGGATTGAGTTTCTTCTTACTATTTTTCTGCATATTGGGCATATATAAATTTCGGGTCCAGGGTTTGTTTCTATATCCATGGCTTTTTGTAGAAGAGCTGAGGCATAAGCAGGGAAGTATGCTTCAGAATAAGAAAAAAGGAGAAATAAAGGGGGTGAATGATGAAGAGTCTGAATGATCCTCGGAGGGTTACTCCGGAAGAGGCGGTGTGTCAAAAACGCTGCTGCAGAAGCCACCCAATTTCTTGCGGGTCCTGGGTGGATGATCCTTTTGCGGCATGACAACTGGCATGCATACACACACACACGCGCACGCACGTATATCGCCGAGTATTGGAACTCAAAATTAGTATTTTCTTTGTATCTGTACTCAATAATTTTATTTTATCAAAAATCGCTTACGCGACAAATTAAATGCTATATGTATATTAAATATCAATTTTTTTTTATCTGGCAATATATCCTTTTAAATTCACGAAAATAATTTTATTTAATCAAATATCGCTTACTCGATTAAGGAACATTTTCTTTCACGTCTTCTTCAACTATGAAGCTCTTCTAGTTGGGGCCGTTTCTTTTGTAGGCGAACATTTAAGATATAACGTTGATTCTCTTTGCTTAATAACCTCTAATAATTTAAATTAAAAAAATATTTGAATTAAACTATTTTTTTGGCTTAATCGACAAATTAGTATGAAAAATAAATCAATTTCTTAGTTCTGGTGCAACACTTCTTATTTCTACTCTTTTGAAATTATAAAGACAAAGCGTTACACATAAACAATATGTTAAAAACACCAAGTTTATATATCGCAGAAGTTCTTTTATAATTAAATGAAACGTGAAAAATTGCTTTACCCTTTTAATTCAGTAATTGTTTACAATGAATCCTCTTTAGGATTATTATATCGATCATCAATGATGTTTCTATAAAGTAAATTTTGGTTTTAGCCATTCATTTGATACATGGTAGATAGGGACCGAACCGGGCGTCGGCGGAATTTTGCCGGTGCCGAGGGTCTGCTCTAATTTACGGGGCCGGGGCCGGGCTAGCTAAAAATTAGAAATGTAAGAACTGCAAAGAACCACAGAAAGGTCTTAGAACTTAGTATGAAAAAAAATATTTTGCATTTTAATTAATAAAGTAAGATATTAAAAAGGAATACATTTTTAATTAATTTCAAAAAATAAAATATTTCGAAAGAAATTTTTTAGAAAATAATTAATTGGTTTTCTAGAAGAATAAGTTGTATTAAATATATATATATATATATATATATGACTATAATATATTATATATATATATAGAATCATATTAATATAATAATATATATTAATATATATATATTAGTGAGAGTATATATATATTATATATATATACTAATATAATTATATAACAATATATTAGAATGTGTCCGAATAGTGAAAAAGGCCGAATTACCGAAATTCGGCTAAATGTATTCGGCGTAAACGGATAATTCGGCCGAATTAAGTCACTTCGCTATCGGTTCTGCCATCCGAAAGTTACTTCAAATTCGGTCATCCATTTAGTGGATAAAATAAAGAAAACTACTACTGCGGGTCAACAAACAAGAAGAAAGGGAAATTTCTTCGGATGACCTTTGTAGGCAGATATATAGTAATATCGGAGGAGTGCTGATTCCAGATATATTCTGCGGATTTGCTGTATCACATCCCGTTTCGTTGCAAATCGGATTCGCCTATTTTTGCCGATTATTCCCTAGGAGATGACCAAAATTCGATTGTGCGCCACTACGTAGGCTGTATTAGACGTTACCTCCGCTATATATCTACGAGTAGTAGCAAGTTTACTGCGGTCGATACTTCGGGAAGCATGGGTAACTTTAGTATGCTACATATATGGATGCCAATGACCTGGATGAGGTCTATCATCCAATCTGAAAAACAGTCGGATGGTCCGTCATGGTTTACCCAGGGTGAACTGACGATCTTGTATGAGAGTTTTATTTGCTGAAGTTGTCCTGAGCTGTTTGCTTTGAGGTTGCATGAAAAATGACTTCGCTGGACCATGGCACAAGAGTAACAATTTATCGTAACAGAAAGCAGAGCTGCGGAGGCCTTCTCTACCAGTCAGATGGTTAACCTTGTGTCATGCAGTGAGAGTGCAGGCTACTACTGCCTATTGGGACTCCAGCAACGATGCAGTTGAGACGTGACGACTGTTATTTAACTCCAAGAGCAGTTTTAAAGTGTGTGTTGTTACGACAACGCAACAGTATATGTTTGGTCCAGTAAGGTACCTCGGCTACGGACATTAGAGAGGAGTATCAAATAATCAAGACAGTCTTGGGAGGCTACAATATCGGACAATGGATGCGCTAAATATGCGTCGACCTCAAAATTGGTAAAACATTTTGCTCGGTCAGCAAGCAGTTTTCACCAAATATACGCTGCTTTCGTGCTATTGAAAGCCGGCGGCAAAGCTATCACTGGTACAAACAGAGAATGGCCACCGAGGGAAACTTGACGCCAGGTGACAGAACATCGTACTGAACCACTTGTACAGAGAGAAAACATCATCTTACCTCCACTACCACATAAAACTTGTTGTTTGATGAACCAATTTGTGAAGGCCCTGACCCATGATGGTGAATGCTTTCCGCTATATATACTCAACGTTTCCTGGTCTGAGGGACGAGAAGAAAAAAGCTGGGATATATGATGGCCCACAAATACGGACACTCCTTCGTGATGCTGCCTTTGCGTACAACATATGGACTGTGTTAGAGGCAAGAGCTTGGATCTTCTTTTTCAGATGTAGCACAGAATTTTTTTGGAACAGGAAAGCCGAGACCACTAACATTGTACAGGGAACCACTAACAGTTTTCATTCTCATGATGTAGAAAGAGTATAAAGTTGCACTACTTACATTCTAACCTAAGAAAATTTCCGGATAACCTAGGCGATGTTAGTGATGAGCAGGGGGAACGCTTCCATCAAGATCTAAAGTTCATGGAGGACGTTACCAGGACAAGTGGGATATCAATATGATGGCCAACTATTGTTGGAGCTTGATGAGAGATATTCCAGACGCTATGCACAGTCTAGATCGTCTACGAAGAGGAAGTTACTACCATCGTAGTATGTTTACATTAACTAAACCATTCCTTCTATTACATTCATTGTGTCCCATATCCTTTATTCATAGTTGTATTATAGGTAACATATATCTATCAAAGACATTATCATATCATTGCGTTATGATTTCTCTCCCTTTCACTATATCCAATATATATATATATATAATATATATATATATATATATAATTAATTATATATATATATATATATATAATATATAATATTATATATAGTAATATATATTATATATATATATATATATATATATATATAGATATACATTATATTTTACATAGTAAAAATTTAAAAAAAATGTGATATAGCCTCAAAAAAAGGTTGTAAATAAGTAAGAAAGATGATAATCTTTTTTAAAGACAATCTCTGTCGAGTGCGATGAGATAATGCAAAAACCATTACATTTTTGAAATTGTGGAACCTATACCTAAGCAATTACAAAACCCCTTTCTAAGAAGTAGGTAGTTTAACATTGTTCTAATTGTGAAAAGTAATAAAACAAAAGTAAATAACTATTTCTTACCTGTAGCGAAACCATTCACATATTAAAAAATAATTAAATGAAAATGGAAAAGTTTCGTAGTTTAAAAATATAAAAACTAAACTTGATATGCCTCAAATAAGGTTAAAATGACGTAACATTAGCAGTCCTCCATTTTCCGAGCAAAATCAATGATAGTAGTTTGAAAGTGATATTCATAATAAAATTTCTCTTTTTCTAAATATTCTATCTACATTTCGACTTTTAACGGTGCCTTTGCAAAATACTTTATTGCTAGTTTTTTCCAAATTCATAAAACTATTCCAGTGTGTTTCCACCAATTGAAGGGAATATCATTTCTTCACTGGTCAAAGTAGGCCAAACTTATATATTTGTTTATTTCTTCATGTAATTACCGTATGTAGCTTTACTTTTCATGTACCACATAATCAACATCGTCAGAAAAGGGACTTTCTTTTTTTTCACCTTACACTTTTCTTTCTGTATGACGATTGTTGATGCATCACAACTTGTCTTTTAAAAAAATTCCATTAAAGAAATGCAAAATGGAACCTTCAGCTTCACTTTCCCCACGTACGTAAATCATCGTCAGCAGAAAGAGGTCAGAGCTAAAATTTTCATGTCATTCTTCCTGACTCGCACTTCAAGAACATATTTTTTACTGATTCACTTGATTCATGTTGAAAAAATTAGCTTGAATCGCAGATCTAAGATAGTAGCTACACACAAAGATTTATCACATAGAAACTTGAAAAGTCTTTTTTTCTACTGATTCTTAAGCTCTTCAACGAGTGTAATATCCACTGAAGCTTTTGCTTTAATTGCCTGTATTTTATAAATAGATATTGCTAGCAAATGGAAGATCAACTTGGCGACTTTACTTGTTCTTACGTTTAATGCTTGTTTTTAGTGATGCTGCCACTGAAAATCAGTCAACATTTTCTAATTGCATTCAGCAGCGGTATATGGATAGGGGAACTTTTGTTCAAACAATCTTTTTAAGAATATCATAAGTTCTGTTCCAAAGTGTAGTTAGAACGTCTTGAATTAATTATGCTGTTTGACATTCAGCAGAGCTGCATCTGTAAAGTTTTTAAGCTTTGCAGCTGCCGTGCTGAATGGTAAAATTGAAGAGGATATCTTCTGAAGTAAATAAAATCATTTTAACAGACTCTGACATAATATTGAATCGCGAATGCATAGTTGCAACATGTGAATAAAACATGGAATTGATAGCAGCCACTCTCCCGTATACCAGCTACCATGTTTGTCCATTTTCCCGTATCACTAAATGAATTCCATAATTTTTTTTAGACATATTGAAAAACATGTCACAAGGCCCTTATAGAGGAAGATCTTACGAAATGAGCAAACGATTTTCGCCGATATTCGCTACAAAATTTGCTATATTTTTATTTTTTTGGAAATAAGTTTTTTAAAATTTCAATTTTTAAATTGAAATAACTTCCCTTATGTTGACGTAATTTGTTTATAAAGCTCAATATTTGGCCCGAATAGTTCGGCAAAAAAGCCGAATTCCGAACTATTCGGCATTTGGCGAATAGGCCGAATTACCGAATACTTACCGAATTTTCGCACATCCCTGAATATATATATATATTATTATATATATATATATATATATATATAATAATATATATATAACTATATATAATATAATATATATAATAATATTTATAGTATATATATATATAATAATATATATATATAATATAATAATATATATATTAGTATGATATATATATATATAGTATATATTACCGTATATATATATATATATATTAGTTAATATTATATAATATATATAAATAATAATATATTATATTATATATATATATAATATATAATATATATATATATATAATATATTTAAGAACACTTTGTAGTGAATATATTTACTTTAGTAGAAGGAAGCCCTTTGGATTCTTTTTTTAGTATATGTTTTACTGTCACTTCATTTTATTACTAAATGTACACAAATTAAAAAACATTGTTAAAGGAATTTTTTTTATGAAATTAAATTAAAAAAGGAAAAAAAATTTTTTCGGCCCGACACGCGAGACCTCTTTAGGCTAAGGAACTGGTTCGTTCTTGATCTTCATCAGTTCAAGTGGTTCAGTTGGTCTGCTATTTCTTCATGGTGTTGTTGAAATATTTGAGTGTTTTCAGATATTCATTTTGTATAAAATCTATCTTAACGTCACCGGGTGCTTATTGTAGTTGTTACTATTATAAATGCAAAAGGATTCCATTGATTTGCGATGGTTCCGGTGTATTTGATTTTCTAATTCCATTTTTATATTTTGAAATGAATAGGTGGCCTGTGCTAGCACCTAATGACTTTGTTAAAGCTTAATTTTATTGTGTCCTTGTGGCAGGTCATCTGTATGTTGATTTTTTCTTCTTTGCAATTCGTATGTTTCACCTATATATGTTTTATTGCAAGTATTGCAGGAAGATGTGATATATACAGCTTTGGGGAGATTTTCTTTCGTTTTGGGGGTACAGAATGTTTTTAAGGTGATAAGTTATTTGATGGAATAGGGTAAATATTTGGTAATATTCTGTTTTAACGAATATAATGTAATTGAGGAATGGTAAAAAGGAGGTGTTGCTAGTTTTTCGGGGAAAGTGTATATAACCTCTTTTTTTTGCTTTGTTTAAATGCTTTTGTGATGAAAAACTCAGGATAAAAGTGATTGAAAGTATTGTGGATGTAGTTAGTTTCTTGTGCTAGAAGAGGGGAGAGCATATATATACGACAAAGGCAGGAGAAATAGAGATGACAGAACAGCTAATTTGGTGTTTGGGGAATGATTGATAGCCAATGTATATAATTTGGTGCGAATGTTGGTTTTCTTTATATAGTAATTTGCAAGTAATTGTTATGTCCATGGATTAAGATAACACAGCCACGTCTATCAATATCAGACAAGTATAAAGATTGATCAGAAATATTCAATCACACGAACAACCATCGCAAATTCATGGAATCCTTTTGCATTATAATAGTAACAACTACAATGTAAGCATCCCGGTGAAAGTTAAAGATAGATTTATATACAAAATGAATATGCTTAAAACATCAAAAATATTTCCAACAAACACCTTGAAGAAAATGCAGACCACTGAAACACACTTGAACTAATGAAGGATCAAGAAAGAAATTTTTTTCCCCAGTCCCTTAAGCTCTGAAAGAGGTTCTTCGCGGGTGTCGGGCGAAAATTAGCACTTTCCTTTTAAAATTTATTTCATTAAAAAAAAGTGTCGATAACAATGTTTTTAATTTGTTACATTTAAGTAAATAAAGAATAGTGACAGTAAAGCATAATACTATAAAAGAATCCATGGGTTTCCTCTCTAAAAGTAAATATATATATATATATATATATAATATATATAGTATATATAATAGCGGTAGGACATAACAGGACAAGACAAGCCTAGCAAGCCGCTGCCCTATATTACCTGCTTGTAATACCAAAGACTCAGCCTCGGAAGAGGACCGATTTGTTGGCTTACGAACTAGGCGACGCAAATGGACTAAGAATTCGGATACACACCAAATATTTAGATGTGCAACGTTGAACGTAGCAACATATAATGACAAGGAGGAGGAGGTGGTGAGGTTGATGGAGAGGAGGAAGATAGATCTGCTGGAGATAAAGTGAGAGGAAGGCTGAAAGCCAGAGATCTGGGAGAAGGATATGTGCTGATGTACAGTGAAGTGGGGAAAGTTTGGAAAAAACACGGAACGGGATTTGTTGTAGAGCCTATGATGACCCCATATATACATTGAGAGCGGATGGAATAAGCGAAAGACTTATGGTATGTAGCTTTAAAATCATGATAAAATTTTACCATGTGTTCCAGGTATATGCACCCCAGCAGGGACATACGGATGAGGAGAAGGAAGAGTTTATGGAAATGATGGAGAGATGGTTGGAGATGAGAATGGAAGAAAATAGCAATTTCCCGATTGGAGATTTTAATGCAAGGGTAGGGAGAAGAAGCAGCAAAATGGAAGAGGGGATAGGATGTTTCGGAGAGGAGGAAAGAAATATAGAGGGAGAAAGGTTATTAGATCTCTGTGTGAGGAAGGGTTTTAAAATTACGAATACCTACTTTAATCATAGAACATCACATAGATACACCAGGTACAGATGGAACAGTAACACGGGAAAATTTGATCAGAAATCAGTCTAGATTATGTAATAGTTTCAGATAGAAGAATGATCCTGAATGAACATATAAAAGAAAGATAGTAAAGGTTTGTTCCCTGAAAGAACAGAGTAAAAAAGAGGCATATAGGAATAAGGAAAGAGAGAAAATAAGTCAGTTAGATAGAGAAGAGTTTTTACTGAGTTACAGGAGAAGATAATAGAGTTTGCAGGGGAGGTGTTTGGAAACAGATGGGTGAGAGGTACAAAGAAAAGACACACAAGTTGGTGGAACGAGGTGGTGGAGGAGGCTGTGAAGATAATAACCATAAAAATGAGAAGATGGTTAAAGAGGAAAACGGCGCAATAAAAACAAGAGTATATAGAGTCCAGAAATGGAGCTTAAAGAATGACAAGAAATGCATAGAAATAGGCAGCGAGGAGGACGGCAGAGGAGCTAGCAGAAGATGCAGCAGGTAACAAGAAGAAAATATTTAAGATAGCAAGGACATACAGAACACAGAAGAAAAGACAAAGTAATATTAAGAATAAAGAAGGAGAAACTTTGGTGGAGGTAAGGGAAATAAACATTAGGTGGACAGAATATGTTGAGGAACTGCTGAATGAGGAGGGAGATGAAGGAGAGGTCAAATGTTGGAGAGAGATGAAAAATAGGAGATAGAGAATGAAATTATCAGAGAAGAACTAGAATAGGTCATAAAGAAAATGAAAAATGATAAAGCTCCTGGAGAAGATGCAATGGTGTTTGAGTTGATTAAGGAGGGTGGGGAGGAATTGAGAGAAAAGATTTTAGAGCTTCTAAATGAGTGTTGGAGAAGGAAAGAGATCCCGGAGAATTGGGGAAACACGATAATAATCCCAATATATAAACAGAAAGGAAACTCCGGAGAGTGTAAAAATTATCGGGGATGTCTTTGATAGATCACATAGCAAAGATATATGAGAGATTGTTGGAGAAAAAGTTGAGAGAGATTATAGAACCACAATTGGGAGAACAATATGGACACAGGATGGGCAGAAGTACGACGGACCTTATGTTCGCCCTGAGATTGATTAGCGAGAAGATTGATGAGTACAACAGGAGGATTTATATAGTATTTATAGATTTAAGGAAAACATTGACATATTATTTAGGAGTAGACTGTGGAGGATTTTGGAGAAGAATTACGCAGTGGGAAGAGGAATGTGTGGTGCACTGAGGAGTATATATAAAGTGACAAGGTGCAATGTGATTACAGGATATAAAAACGAAAATTGGTTCGAGGTGACGAAGGATGTGAAACATGGAAGCATATTATCACCATTACTCTTCATAGCTTACATTGATAAAGTCTTTGAAGAGATCAAGGGGGAGATGAGGATATGGAAGGAGATACCATGACATATGCAAATGTTCTGGTGGTGTGGAGTGAAAGTAAAGAAGGAATGGAGAGTAATGCGAGGTGTTTCGCCGGAAAACTTGGAGAAAGCGACTACATATGAACATTGCAGAAAAACAGTAGTGAGCATGGTGAGCAGAAAGGGGAAGAGCTGTGGAGTCCATGGTAATCGGAGAGGTTTGAGAGCTTGAATGAATACTTTAAATATTTGGTATTATATACAGCAGGACGGGGTGTTGATGCGGAAAAATAGAGCATAGGATAACAAAGCTTGGAGAGCGGCAAGCTGTGTACCCTTGATATGACCAGTATAGAGGTGAAAAGAAGTATTTACGAAGAAGTGTTAGCACCTATATTGTTATACGTGAAAGCATGGCCGTCGCTCAGAAGCCTAATGAGGGAAATAGATAATCTCACTAAGAAACATAGAAATTTAAGAAATACAGCAACGATAAGATTATAATGAATAATGATTGGAAAAGTGATATATGATAAGAACTGAATAAGCAAAATAAGAATATGAAGGAAATCAGAGAGAAGTCGGAAAAAAAAGTGACACTTTTGTGGTGAGAATGTATGCTAGCAAGAAGCACGAATGGTGTCGCGCGACCACTATAGAAAGAATGTCATGGTACGGCTATTAGGTCTGGAGCAAAGAGTGATAGTGAGATTGGACAGCTTGTTATTCGGTAATGAGAACGCCCAGAGAAGAGCCCAAGCGGAAGAGTATGTTAACTGGATCGTCAGGTGACCAGGATATCCGTTGAAGAGATGTGAGCTGCTTACGATGGAGGAAATACAGCGAGTTGAGTAGAGCTGTGCAGAATATATTGAGCGAAAATGGAGAAAAAACATGCTAAGAGGTTGAACAGACAGCGGTCTCGCGGTTTTTATCTCCTGCGGGGAGAGGCCTAAGACATAAGTAAGGATATAGAATATAAGGATATATATAATATATATATATTAAGATATACAAAATATATATGAGAGGTAGATAAGAAGTAAGATAGTATGATTAATTAAGAATTAAGTAAATTATTAATATATATAAGAGATAAGATAATATAAAGATGAATAATATATTAGTATATTATAGAAGATAGTATTATAATATTAAGATAGTAGATATATATGAATTATACTAAGAATATATAGTAATATATATATATATGATATATATAAGTATATAAATATGAATAAGTATAATAACATAAATCAGTATATATGATTAATACGATAGGATAAATAAAAAGGAAAAATATAAAATTAGATAATGTGTAGTGGTAAAATAACAGTATATAAGCAGTACTTTAAAATAACGACAAAGTAATATATGACTATATATATACTATAGGGGCTATAAAATATAAATAAATAATTGAGTATAGTTAGATAATAGGAGCGTATTTATAAACCCTTTTATATAAATAAAAAATAAATATGTCATCAAAGACACTATAATATATATATATATACTATACATATAATATATATATATATATATATTATAACTATATAATAGTTAATAAAGATATAATATTTTGAAGGGGACGACAAAGCGGCAAAATTCCTATGTAAGATTTAATTATGAAATCCGACTTATTCTTTTACTATAAAATATCTCGAATATACTGTCACAATTAACCTATTAACGAACTTAGTTACAAATTGGTAATATATATATTATTATTAATTATTTATATATTTATATTTATTATTATTATTATTATTATTATATTATTTATATTATTATGATTTATAATAGATGTATGATAATGATGATGATGATGATGATGATGAATGATTTCTTACAAAATTTATTTTATATTATGTATACTATTTTATATTTATTAATTTCGATTTTATTTTTACTAAATATTAATTCTATTTATATATTAATTAATTAATATTTATATTAATAAATTTACTTTATAATTCAATTTGGTATTATTAATATTCGGTATTTACATTGAATTTGAAGGAGATTATAGATGATTAAAATTTATTATTTATATAATACTAATATAATACTTCAAGAGGAGAGTTTGGCGATAGCTATGTGTGCTTTTGCGGATGCGGAGTGAGGATATTTTGCAGATATTTTTTAAGTACATATTTCTGGAAACTACACATCTCTTTAACTCTAATTAAAAAGCTATTACTAGTAGCTCTCGGCGCGCACCTCTCAAGTGTATGAAACCAGCTCTGACGCAATCTGCGGTTTCCGATTCCGCAACTGCGGAAACGAATTTTTATAACTTCATTTATTATTTGTTTTGTTTTTTGTGAGGCTCCGAACGGTATTTCTCTGTCTCCACACCCAGTTAATATCGCGCATATCGGATCTCTGCCCAGTTAATCACTATTACAACACATGAATAATTTACTGTAATATAAGTGATTTTTTTGTCCTAAGTTGCTTTACGAAGACCGTATATAACTAGGAGTATGAAGATATCAAAACACAAATATGGAAATCTATTTATAACTAGTTAGAAAAATGAATATCTAACTAAAATAGATGTATTGAAATAATAATAATAATAATAATAATAATAATAAATATATAGAGAATAATGAATCGACTCAAATAATATATAGTGAATAGCTCAACTGTAATCTAGATAGTCTCAATAGTAATTTCAAATTAATCATCATATTAGCTAGATAAAAATTTCTAAATAGAATAATAGTAATAATTAATCAATCAAAAAAATACAATGAATAATAATAATTAATAATAAATAATAAAGTATATAAGAATGTGAAGTGTTAAAATACTGTTACTCTACTGTTGATTTTTGTAATCAATCGCTCATTATGCGTAACTTATGTAACGAGTAACGTAGTTAGTTATATTACTAGATTAATCTACCTTTCACGTTAGATACGACTATAACTATAATATAACATATCAACTCTACAACGCACATACGACATATCTATAATTATAAAAATATATACCAACATATTATACATTTATATAAATATAGGCTTATATATATATTAAATAGCTATAATAGTATATATATATTAATATATATAATATATATATATAATATTTACTATATTAAGTAATAATATATATATTAATATATATATTAATATATATTATAATATATATATTGTATAGAGAAATACATATCAATTTGTGATATATAACTGAAGAAGCAGATCTTTTAGGAAGGTATACTTATAAAATATGAATATAATATATATATTATATATAGCTCATTAATAATAATATATAGAATATTAATTATAAAATATATATATAATATAAAATTATAATATAATTATATTATATAAAATATACTTTAAAATTATATATAATATATATTATTATATTTATATATATAAATTATATATTTTAATAATATTTAATATATATTATTAATACTTATATATATATAAATGCCACTATTTTGTTAATTATGGTCATGAGATTATGTCGTGTGTAAGTAGTATTAGTTATATCTGTATATAAGTTATCTGTTATAACGATATAGTAAGGAGTAAATAGTAGATATAATTTATAACTACTACGTTACTCGTTACCATAAAGCTTAAGACCATAAGTACAATAACTGTCAAATAAATTCAAATCGACGATATGACGTACCTAGTTTATTATCATTAGTTTGTCAGTTAATAATACATTCTTGACATCACATGCAATAATATTGAAAATAGTGATATTATAATATATATTATTTACGCCGATATCAATAAACAAAAGGATATTTGAAGATTTTTATTACTACTTGACTGCTTTTTCATTTCAACTTGAGAGATTTTCTTTAAAAACTCATATTATGTGAACATTCATATGATCTCTTTTCTATTTATACTTAGTTGTTGTAGGTTATGATATAGGAACGAATCGAAACTTTATTCAATTAACTCTATAATTGTAATGTCTGACGACCCGTAGGCCGTCGATCTTTCTCTTATGAAATTACAGTTGCTACTATTATATTATTATAGTGTATTATTATTATTATTATTATTATTAATGTATTATTATTATCTTTTATTATCCTAAATGTTTATCGAGTCTATAATAGTTCGGTTTAAAGCAAACTTAGGAAAAAAAATA
Organism: Trachelipus rathkii; assembly: GCA_015478945.1. Taxonomy (NCBI): domain Eukaryota; kingdom Metazoa; phylum Arthropoda; class Malacostraca; order Isopoda; family Trachelipodidae; genus Trachelipus; species Trachelipus rathkii. The sequence continues at coordinate 73,235 of JABUQX010071631.1, read as the reverse complement.
AAGCGTCAGCCCCCGAAGCTATAAATAAGCTTTGTTATTTTACAGTTATATTTTGCCAACTTAATAGAACTCACCAACAAAAAACTTGCAACTCTAACACTCATTAGAACTGGCTGCTTGAGAGTTGAAATTAAAAATTCCCGTAAAATAAAGATGAAGCACACGACTTGTGTTTTTTCCAAATTATTTATACCAGAAAATTTGATATAATAGACTTCATGATGGTATAGTTTAAGTGTATATATAATAAGAATCGTCGGCAGATAATCAAAAAAAAATATTAATAATAACAAAAACTAAAATAATAAATAAAAATATATAATAATAATAATAAATAAATAATAAAATAAAATAATTAGCTCCGACAGGACTAGAGTAGAGAAAACGACCAGTAGATTATTAAGTGAATTAATCAAATAATAATAATAATAATATAGAATTAATTAAATAATAATAATAAAATCAAATATCCACACTAATCTAAAGAAATGAGTCAATCAGTCTCTCATCAATCATCATCATCATAATAATAATGAATAATAAATAATAATAATAATAAATAATAATAATAATAAATAATATAATAATAATAATAATGAATATTACACTTTGGTTAATAGTTTGGTCTCTTAAGGTAATGTACAGATATTCGATATTTAGAAATAAGATAATCGATTATCATTTAATTAATCCACCATGCAATTTTCGATAATTAAAAGATTCTAGATGTCGAAAAACCGTGCCAATAGAATAAAAATTTGTTCCCTCAAAATACCTTTAGTATGGCACATGTCGTACAGCCCTGACGAATGATAAGTATTAATTTAAATTAGTTAATTTTTTTTATTAAATTTATGAATGAAAGGGTGTAAATAGGTAAAATGACGAAAAAAAATTTAAAAGAAAATTTTGTTATTCGCTATAAAATAGATATCTTAACTTTTTTATGTTATTTAGTAGCTTAACAAATTGGATTTATTTGCAAATTCATTTTTATTCATATTACTAATTTATTTTTGTAGTTTCCACTATAAAGTGGTTATGATTATATATATATAATATATATAAATATATAATATATAATTATATATATATTATATTATTCAAATCAAATCAAGTTATATGCATAAAATATTATTGGTTATTAATTTATATAAATAATAAATATTTATAATATTCCTTCTAGAAGGAAATATATTGTTAATAGATAAATATACATATGCTATTACTAATAATTTTAAGAGAAGGTAAAATATGGAGTTAAATTTATTATAATATATAATTATTATATTAATTATTAATATTATTATATAATTAATTAATATATTAATATATAAATATTAAATACACCATAAATATATAATTAGATACACATATATATAAATAAAAGATTAATAAATATAATAATATATATAAAAATATGAAATAAAATAATATATATATAAAAAATGTGAGATATTATTTATGAAAGTAAGTATTGAATATCATAATTTTAGATATAGTTACTATTATATTATATATACTATATATTTATAAATTAAAAATACTGATCTATATATTGATCAGTGCTGTGAAGGAAGGTAAATTTGTATTATCAGTTAAATCGAACTAAATCCTTTTAATTAAAAAATAGTCTGATCTCTAAGAGTTCCTCTTAATTATAGAGCAAAGGAGTTTAAAGCAATATTGTCTTAACCATTTATCATTTTACTCTAAAATTAATTAAAATCAAAGTTATTGGTGGTTGCGCTTTAATTACAGAAGTGTACAAACATATTTGATCGGGAACACACTTGGCACGTTGCCATGGTGGATTATTATTGAAAATTCGTTACTGATCCTCACTGCGCTTCGTTTTCTCAAAAACTAGTCGATGTCGTAGACAGCTTTACACCTTTTAATTAAAGCCGATAATCTGATTTTTAATTTCCATAAGGGTTTTTGCTTTTTTTTTTTTTTGTTTATTTATTGTATGATCTCATTATTTTATGATTATATAAATTACTTATTACTCCTTATTATTTAAATCTTATGTAGATATTTATTAAGATGTTTAATGATGGAATGATTTTTATTCTTATTACAATGTTAGTACTTGCATTAATTATTTTATTATATATTTTATTATTATGATATTATTATTTATAATTTAATAATTATTCCATATTATTCGATCTTTCCACTCCATAAATTTATTAAGCGTTTTCGGACTTAAACTATCCGTTTCGCAATAATAACAGTTTCTCATGACGTATATAGAAAATCTAGAATCAAATAAGTATCCTGTATTATATTTTTTGTTTCCTAAGTTGCCTTTAGCCGTAAAAACAAATGAAAATTTTTATGATAACAAGACTAAAGGATAATAATAAACAACTTTGCTTAGATGAAATAATTAGTTAGATTTTGACTAAAGAAAACATCAAATGAGTGTGAATAATTAATAATAGAGTGCAATAAAGTATGATTATTATATATAGGTTAACTGGAGTATTAATAGAATAATAAATAGATTATATGGCAAAAAAAATAATTATTTAACATTAATAAATAAAGCTCAGGGACAATTTATGCAAGTCAAGTATCTTACGCTACGTTACAGAGACTCGGATCCGACGTCAGGATACAAATACTAATATAGAAGTATAACGTATTCACTCAGGATTTACAGTTTCTTCAAACCACCAATAAGAAAGGGTCTTAATAGTGATTCAACATATTGTGCTGTATAAGATAATGAAGGTCTTCAGTTTTGATAATTGACGAATGAACCGTCATATCCCGTCCAAGAGACAAGGTGAATAATATATTGAGGATATATACAAGTGATAGATATTACTCACATAAGTATATAAAATTTAAGATAATCCTCATAATTATACCTCATTATCTTGAAGTTCAGTACGTGGACTTTATGATAGTATATATATGATTTATTATGTACTTAGTATATATGTATTTAACTATATATCACATTAGTTATATACGAGTACGAGTTGATATATGAATCATATATATTCTCACTACTTATCATACGTATATATTATATAACATAGACTCAATGATCCTAATACTATACTATCTACTATACGCTCTACACTAACACGTATATATATATTTTGTTTATGATGTATTTCTGATAAAATATAGATATTAATATATAATGGTTTATAATATAATTATATATTTAGTATATATATAATTTAATGTATATAGATATATATGGAGTAGAAGT
>JABUQX010071631.1:55000-60000 GCA_015478945.1 Trachelipus rathkii | reverse complement strand
GACCCAACAATAATAATAATAATAATAATAATAATAATAATAATAATAATAATAATATATAAACGAGAAAAGGGCTACTAAGGGGACGTTTTCGTCCATTTAGCCCAACTAATAATAATAATAATAATAATAATTAATAAATAATAATAATAATAATAATAATAATAATAATAATAATAATAATAATAATAATAATAATAATAATAATAATACCTGGTCTCCCTCATTCAATCTTGGATAGCATCTATCTGCTGCTGTGCCTGGAGCTACTTTGGAAACCAGAACAGGTTGTTGCTGGTCAGAGCCTCCTTTCACGTTGAAGCCGTACTTCCCTTGCTCGTCTGGTTTTATCCTGATAGACACCAATCCCTGAATAGTCTCATCCCCAGCGCCACCCTGAAATAACAAATATTAAACACTTAGTATTTATCTATATGTAAAGCATATACAATCATCTCTATATCATGCACATTATTGCAGTAAATATATTATATATATATATATATAATAAATATATATAGTATATATATATATATTATATATATATAATATATATATATATATAAATATATATAATATATATATATATATTATATATATATATAAGACTAATATATATATATAAGATATAATATATATATATTATACCGGTATATTATATAATATATATACGGTAATATATATATACCGATATATATATAATATATATATATATATAAATATATATATATACATTTTATATAAAAATAATATATATATATATATATATATATATATATATATATATTATATATATATATATATATCATATATTATATATATATATATATATATATATATATATATATATATATATATAATGTGTAAATAAATCACACGATCAAGAGAATAACATGTTTTACATGATGAACATATTAAAAAAAATGTAAAAATATTATTGCCTTTTTTTATTATTAAAAATAAAAATACAGAAACAAATATATAATGATAAATTTAAAGGATTATTTTATACCTTAAAATATTATTTAAAAAAAAAATTTTCTTAAAAATTTTTGGGTGAAATTTTTTCCATCTAAAATTTATCTTTCAAAAATTAAACTACAAATTCCTGACTATTTTTAAAAAATTAATTTTCCAAATAATTTATAAATTTTTTTTTTCAATAAACCATCTCTTTCTTCTTTCTTCCATCGCAAAATCCAACACACACTTCATTTTCCATCACCAAATCCAACAACTTTTATTACATTGGATTCATAACTATTTCAACACCAAAGCCAAACTCACTCAATATTGAGAAATAATAAATATCTATATAGGTTATTTTGAATTTTAATTAAAAAATTAACATCAGTAATATGACACCAGAATTAACATCTATGTCACCGAAAATAAATAAAGACATCGATATTTCTAAGTGAAAAAAAATATGAATAAATCGCGTCGTTCATAGTTGCAATTTTTTATTCATTAATTTATTTGTTTTGGGGTCATCGAGCAATACTTTTTTTGTATTATTTATTCATTAATTTATTTGTTTTGGTGTCATCGAGCAATTTTTTTTTTTGCAAACCAAACCTTTTAAACTGTTCAGCGAAGAACAAGGTAAAAATAATAAACAGATCTAATACAATCAATACCATCGTATTGTATTATTTCAATCACATTTTAACTTTAAAAGTAAACAATTAAAAATAAATTAATAAATTTAGAGAGAAAACTAGTTATTTAATCGTCCTTCCAATAATAATAATAATAATCATAATAATAATAATAATCATAATAATAATAATAATAATATTAATAATAATAATAATAATAATAATAATAATAATAATAATAATATAAAAATAAAAAAAAATTAATAAAATTTCAACGTTTAAAAAAAAAAAAAAATTCAAATATTTATTTACAAACACAAAACCTACAAATCCAAAAGGTATACAAAACCACGGAAAGAGATTAAAAACCAGATGAAAACCACAAAACCACAACAAAATTTTAATTACTACAACAATTAATTTTTACAAACATTTGCCAATTTAATAACGGAGGAAGTACATGAGTAAGTTTGCTTATATCATCAAATATTTAATTGTTGAACAACTTCAACTATGTCAACTAAACGAAACTGAAAAAATAAGATCATTAACCAAGCTAATATGGGTTTTACAAACAACCTACTTGCAAAGGCCTAATTACTTAAACTATATATATATATATATATATATATATATATATATATATATATATATATATATATATATATATATATATATATATATATATAATATATATATATATATATATATATATATATATATATATATATATATATATATATATTTAATACACAAATATATATATATAAAAATATATATATATATATATATATATATATATATATCAAGTACTCCCAAATATACTGCTACAAAATTGCAGTTGCTATAGCCCGGTAAGCAATAACTTGGGATGTCAATATATATAATTTCACACTTTAAGCTAAGACACTTTTTATCGGTTGCAAAATATATAACTATGGATTGGGGCGATAAACAATACCGTGTTGCTGTTATAACGTTAAATAAGTGTGCATATAATCTAACTGCTAGGTATTAGTAGTATGTTTGTATATCGTGACATAAAGTTGTACGAGGACATGGTGATGCGAAAGGTCGCCCATAGATCTGGGAGGTCAAGTACTGTTCGGAATCCGCAGGCTGTCAAAGCTGTAAAGGTGCGATTCTTATTATTATTTTTTTTCTTATAAAGAAAGTTCGCACCTCACGGGCATGCATAGCCCCCTATTATAGGAGGGGAACTTCTCTAGGTAATTACTACCTAGAATCCGGACGGGGGATCGAACCCGGGACCTTGCCTTTGCAATTCTGTCGTCGCTCTACCGATTGAGCGAAATTCTCTTGTTAACAGAATCATGTCACGTGAAGTGCAGATACCTAAGAATTCTATGTCGCGCCTCGTCAGAGAGGACCTGATGGTTAAGTACCTACAAAAGACCCACCGGACATTTACTCATGGATGCCCTAAAGAAAGGCTGGAGAGAAAAGTCTATAAACGTTTGTTGGCTGATTACGCGAATGATCCACACCAAAAAGTTCTCGTTACCGACGAAAAAATGTTACGCCATCTAAGGAAGCAACAAAACTCATACCACGTGTCCAAAGAGATCATCATCTGGCTTATGTAATAGTTTAGTGGGGAGTAAGTTACGATGGGGTTACAGACATCCATTTTTGCGAAAAATGTGTTAAAACCTCGGCAGCCGTATACCAGTAAACCGTTCTGGAAGGTGTGATAAAAAAAAACTAGGTCGAACCTTTTTCCAATATGAACCTTGAACCTTTAAACAGGATTCATCACCGGCACATAAAACAAGGTCTATTCAAGCTTGGCTCAGGAACAAAGTTCAACATTTTCTGACGGTTGACAAATTGGCCGTCTAGCAGCTCAACCTTAATCCCTTGGATTAAAATTATGGTCAATTTTAGATCGGATGGTTTGCTCAAGACACACTTAAATATTGATTCTTTAAAGCAAGCTCTAACGAGTCAGGTGAATAACTGTCAGATGGAGGTCGCGCTTGCTGCAACAGACAAATGGCCCAACAGACTTTAAGACTTGTGTTAAGACAGCCGGCTGTCATTTTAAATGGCTGTTGTATTTTTTGCATTAGTAATGGTTGTAAATTATATATCATGTAGATATTAAATAAACTGCTTATTCGTTTATATTTGACATAACTATTTGTCTGCAACTATTTTTGGGAGTACTTGATATATATATATATATATATATATATATATATATATATATATATATATATATATACATATATATATATATACATATATATATATATATATATACTCTTCACCCTAAGAGATATATAGATATATATATATATGCTATATATATATATATATATATATATATATATATATATATATATATATATATATATATATATATATATATATATATATATATATATATATATATATATATATATATATATATATATATATATAAACGTGAAGCCTAAATAAATGTGGGAATAGAAGAAAGTAGAGTGGTGAATAAGAGGGTCAGGATTAAGGAGAGTAAGGGAGAGTAAAGAGATAGGATGGGCAAAAGAGAGTAGATTAGAGTGGGTTGTATGAATGTGAGAGGGATAAATGAGGATCTGAAAAGGGAAGAAGTGGGGTTAATGTTTGAAGAAAAAAGGTTGGATGTGTTAGGGTTGACAGAAACTAAGCTGAAAGGATAGAAGGAGATGGTCTTTGGAAAATTTAAGGGTAGGATTTCGGGGTGAACGAGAGAGTGAGGGCGAGGGAAGGGGGAGGAATAGTTATGAGGGAAGAGGTGTGGGATAAGGTAAAAGTGTGCAAATAGGTGAATTCGAGAATAATGTGGGTTAAAGTGAAATTTGGGGGGGAAATGTGGGTTTTTATATGCGCGTATGCACCAGTAAATGGAGCGAGGGAGGAGGAGAGAGAAAGATTTTGGAGTGAGTTGAATGATTGTTGGGAAAGTTTCGGGGTTAATGATAAAATTTGTTTATTAGGAGATTTGAATGCAGGAGTGGGAAGAGAGGAGATGGGGAGAATTATAGGTCCATTTGGGGTAGGGGAAAGGAATGTTAATGGAGAAAGTCTGTTAGAGTTATGTGTTGATAGAAGATTGATAGTTGGAAATACTTGGTTCAAGAAAAGTGAAAATCATAAGTATACATGGAAGAGTGAGATAACGGGGGGGAGGGCGTTACTGGACTATGTGTGTATAAATAGATAGGATAGAGGCAGATTACTGGATGTAAATGTATTCAGAGGGGCAGGTAGGGGTTATCTGATCACTATTTGGTGGTTGCTAGGTTAAGGGTAGGGGGAGAGGTAACGGTTAGAGAAAGAGAAAGTAAGAGGAAAATAGAAGTCATTAAGGTGGAAAAATTAGATGAGACGTTGTGTAGGAGCGAGTTTAGG
>JABUQX010071631.1:37500-50000 GCA_015478945.1 Trachelipus rathkii | reverse complement strand
TATCACCTGTATGAGATTCATCACATGGAATGCATCCGATACAAAAAACACGCAATTTCCAAGTTTCATCAATTAAATGTGAAGTTAGGGCTAAAAACTGACTTTGATTTTTGGTGCATGTCCATAAATCGAATGTTACATTAAAGTGATTAAACTTACCATCTTCGGACTGGCTTGACAACATACTTTGAATTTTTTGTCTCATGTCGTCGTACAAACAATTTATATGATTCGTTGCAATTGCTCTTCGTGTCGGGGCTTGATATTCAGGATCGAGAATATTTAAGAGTTTCCTAATATATATATATATATATATATATATATATATATATATATATATATATATATATATATATATATATATATATATATATATATATATATATATATATATATATATATATATATATTTATATATATATATATATATATATATATATATATATAGTTAAATAAAGCTGTTAACGCCTTGTTATATTTATTGTTAAAAAGCCCTTGATTGCTAAAACAACATTAAGAGTAAAGTTTTAATTACATAAGCACTAATCACAATTATAAAAAATCACTGGAAACATATAAATAAGTAAATAAATAAATAATTGTTTTAATTTTCAAGCTTTCGTTCCCGAGGAAATAGGAACCTTGTCAAGAATATACGATGGTGGTAAAGGAATCAAAACTTTTGCGAAGAGCCTGATGATGATTATTTTTTAGTTGGTTATTAGGGAGTGGAAGAAAGAGGAGGTATTCAGTGCGGCGTTCAATATGGTGTCAAAATTTGTATCTCCGGGAATGCGATTGAAGTTTGGGATGTTTTTTATGCAATATGATTCAGCTATTTTTCTGTATTTATGGTTTTTGATGTGTGCTATTGCTGACATTTGTGAAATGTTTATATGGTGGTTTTGTGTGGACCGGTGTAATGTTAGGGGGGAGTTTTGGTTGCCGGTATTGAGGTCATGTTTGTGTTCGTCTTTACGTCTTGTAAGATTGATGGTTTCTCCTATATAAACCGAGTCGCAGTTGCTACAGGGTATCTTGTACACGACTTGTTGAGAGGGAGTGTGGGGTTTGGGGGGGCGCAGGATTTTTTTGAGTGGGAGATTATTAGAAGGGACCAGAGTAATGTTAGGGAGGAGTTTTTTTATTTTTGTGGTTGGGATGTGAGGAATGGGTAAAAAGGTCGTGGTGGGGGTTTGTTTGGGGGTATTATTATAAAACTTGAGTTTAGCTTTTTTATAGGCAAGATGGAGTATGTGTTTGGGGTATAACAGTTTGGTGAACGTGGTACGAAGAAAATTGAGTTCAATGTTCAAAAAGGGGGGGGAGCAGATTTTTAAGGCTCTTAAGTATAAAGAAGAGAGTGTAGCTATTTTGGTGTGTTTAGAGTGGGCGGAAAACCAGTGAATGTAACAAGGTTGGGAGGTGGGTTTTCTGTAAACGCTGAAGTGTAGGTTGTGAGCAACATTTGTATGTATGAGGGTATCCAGGAAAGGGAGTGTGTTGTTTTGGGGGATTTCTATAGTAAATTGAATAGCAGGGTGTATATTATTGATAGTGTTAAGGATATGAAGTGGGTCTTTTTCTTTGGGGATGGCTGCAAATATGTCGTCAACATATCTCAGCCATGTTGATTGATGGAGGGAGGGGTGGGGGAGGATGTGGAAATGTTCTAAAAGTTCCATATAAATGTTACTTAAAGTGGGGGATAAAGGGGACCCCATGCTCAGTCCGGAAGATTGTTTATAGAAGGAGTGATTGAATTGAAAAAAATTGTGATCGAGTGTTAGGTGGATTAATTGTTTGAGCATGGGGAAGGGATATTGTAGAGTGATATCATTTTGATTTAGATATTGTTCGAGAAGAGAAAGAGCGTGGGGGACGGGTACAGAGGTAAACAATGATATGACGTCGTAACTAACTATGTTGTGAGTGTGGATGTTGATGTGGCGTGTTTTAGTGATGAAATCATCTGTGTTGGAAAGATGAGTGTGGGATATGGAATTGATGAGAGGGTTAAGTTGGGATGATAACCATTTGGAGAGTTTATATGTTGAGCAGTTAGTGTTGGCTATGATAGGTCTGAGGGGGGTGTTGGGTTTATGTATCTTGGGCACCCCGTAGAACTGCGACAATTGAGCCATGTGGGATTTGAGTGAAGTTTCTAAGGTGGGGTGATCTTTTAAAATGGTTTTTAAGGATTGGTTGAAAGAGTGTTGGGAGTTACTGAGGGGGTTTTTGTTAAGGTGGATGTATGTTGCGGGGTCGTTTAGCAGATTTAGGCATTTAGTTGTGTACTCTTGTGTATCCATAATAACGATTCGACTGCCTTTATCCGATCTGGAGATGACTATATTATTATTCTTTTTAAGTGATGCGATGGCGTGATAGAATTTGATGGGGAACTTTTGATCTTGTAGTGCATTGATTGTAGAAGAAATTATGATGCCGGTCAGGATGTCATTATTGCAGGATTTATTTTTATCGATCTTTTTCCAGGTGTTAAGGTCATGTATCAATTGTAGCCAAGGATCTCTCTGTTCTAAGGCTAATGAGATGCCGTAGCCGAGTACTAACTTTTCATCATTGCTTAAAGTATACGAAGATTTATTGACAATGTTTTCAGGTTGAGATTCTGTTGTCCAAGGGCTATTGTAAAAAATGCGATTGAATTTTTGATTTAGTTGTTGAGATTTACGATCTATGACAATTTGTTTGTTTCTATGCGCATCGTTGAGAATATCGGTGAACTGCGCATGCGCTTCTGGGTATACGGAGTACCAACTGCTTTGGAAAATTTTAAAATAGTACGAGCATTGTCGGAACGTAGTTTTAATTTCTTTTTTAATGGAGTTGATTTTTTCTAGTAGAAGTTGTTTGTAGATTATCGGAAATGGAGTAAATTTTTCAACATATAAATTATGGGGTATTAACGATTTGGGGATGATTAAATTTTGAAGACATTTCTTGATGAAAAGTAATTGTGTCTTTTTTATGTTGCCTGCTACCATTTTGTTTTGGTAGTGGTAAAATTTTCGCTTGAGTATTTGATCCATTAGAGCAATCTGAATAATAACGGGCTGTGATATTTATAGTTAAATAAAGCTGTTAACGCCTTGTTATATTTATTGTTAAAAAGCCCTTGATTGCTAAAACAACATTAAGAGTAAAGTTTTAATTACATAAGCACTAATCACAATTATAAAAAATCACTGGAAACATATAAATAAGTAAATAAATAAATAATTGTTTTAATTTTCAAGCTTTCGTTCCCGAGGAAATAGGAACCTTGTCAAGAATATACGATGGTGGTAAAGGAATCAAAACTTTTGCGAAGAGCCTGATGATGATTATTTTTTAGTTGGTTATTAGGGAGTGGAAGAAAGAGGAAAATCATTTAATTTTCAAGTAGAGATTTTGTATTTCTTATTTAAACGACCAGTCTATATGTTTTTATTAATATAGTTCCTATTTTCCTGTATTTATGGTTTTTGATGTGTGCTATTGCTGACATTTGTGAAATGTTTATATGGTGGTTTTGTGTGGACCGGTGTAATGTTAGGGGGGAGTTTTGGTTGCCGGTATTGAGGTCATGTTTGTGTTCGTCTTTACGTCTTGTAAGATTGATGGTTTCTCCTATATAAACCGAGTCGCAGTTGCTACAGGGTATCTTGTACACGACTTGTTGAGAGGGAGTGTGGGGTTTGGGGGGGCGCAGGATTTTTTTGAGTGGGAGATTATTAGAAGGGACCAGAGTAATGTTAGGGAGGAGTTTTTTTATTTTTGTGGTTGGGATGTGAGGAATGGGTAAAAAGGTCGTGGTGGGGGTTTGTTTGGGGGTATTATTATAAAACTTGAGTTTAGCTTTTTTATAGGCAAGATGGAGTATGTGTTTGGGGTATAACAGTTTGGTGAACGTGGTACGAAGAAAATTGAGTTCAATGTTCAAAAAGGGGGGGGAGCAGATTTTTAAGGCTCTTAAGTATAAAGAAGAGAGTGTAGCTATTTTGGTGTGTTTAGAGTGGGCGGAAAACCAGTGAATGTAACAAGGTTGGGAGGTGGGTTTTCTGTAAACGCTGAAGTATAGGTTGTGGGCAACATTTGTATGTATGAGGGTATCCAGGAAAGGGAGTGTGTTGTTTTGGGGGATTTCTATAGTAAATTGAATAGCAGGGTGTATATTATTGATAGTGTTAAGAATATGAAGTGGGTCTTTTTCTTTGGGGATGGCTGCAAATATGTCGTCAACATATCTCAGCCATGTTGATTGATGGAGGGAGGGGTGGGGGAGGATGTGGAAATGTTCTAAAAGTTCCATATAAATGTTACTTAAAGTGGGGGATAAACGACCCTGCAACATACATCCACCTTAACAAAAACCCCCTCAGTAACTCCCAACATTCTTTCAACCAATCCTTAAAAACCATTTTAAAAGATCACCCCACCTTAGAAACTTCACTCAAATCCCACATGGCTCAATTGTCGCAGTTCTACGGGGTGCCCAAGATACATAAACCCAACACCCCCCTCAGACCTCTCATCAATTCCATATCCCACACTCATCTTTCCAACACAGATGATTTCATCACTAAAACACGCCACATCAACATCCACACTCACAACATAGTTAGTTACGACGTCATATCATTGTTTACCTCTGTACCCGTCCCCCACGCTCTTTCTCTTCTCGAACAATATCTAAATCAAAATGATATCACTCTACAATATCCCTTCCCCATGCTCAAACAATTAATCCACCTAACACTCGATCACAATTTTTTTCAATTCAATCACTCCTTCTATAAACAATCTTCCGGACTGAGCATGGGGTCCCCTTTATCCCCCACTTTAAGTAACATTTATATGGAACTTTTAGAACATTTCCACATCCTCCCCCACCCCTCCCTCCATCAATCAACATGGCTGAGATATGTTGACGACATATTTGCAGCCATCCCCAAAGAAAAAGACCCACTTCATATCCTTAACACTATCAATAATATACACCCTGCTATTCAATTTACTATAGAAATCCCCCAAAACAACACACTCCCTTTCCTGGATACCCTCATACATACAAATGTTGCCCACAACCTATACTTCAGCGTTTACAGAAAACCCACCTCCCAACCTTGTTACATTCACTGGTTTTCCGCCCACTCTAAACACACCAAAATAGCTACACTCTCTTCTTTATACTTAAGAGCCTTAAAAATCTGCTCCCCCCCCTTTTTGAACATTGAACTCAATTTTCTTCGTACCACGTTCACCAAACTGTTATACCCCAAACACATACTCCATCTTGCCTATAAAAAAGCTAAACTCAAGTTTTATAATAATACCCCCAAACAAACCCCCACCACGACCTTTTTACCCATTCCTCACATCCCAACCACAAAAATAAAAAAACTCCTCCCTAACATTACTCTGGTCCCTTCTAATAATCTCCCACTCAAAAAAATCCTGCGCCCCCCCAAACCCCACACTCCCTCTCAACAAGTCGTGTACAAGATACCCTGTAGCAACTGCGACTCGGTTTATATAGGAGAAACCATCAATCTTACAAGACGTAAAGACGAACACAAACATGACCTCAATACCGGCAACCAAAACTCCCCCCTAACATTACACCGGTCCACACAAAACCACCATATAAACATTTCACAAATGTCAGCAATAGCACACATCAAAAACCATAAATACAGGAAAATAGCTGAATCATATTGCATAAAAAACATCCCAAACTTCAATCGCATTCCCGGAGATACAAATTTTGACACCATATTGAACGCCGCACTGAATACCTCCTCTTTCTTCCACTCCCTAATAACCAACTAAAAAATAATCATCATCAGGCTCTTCGCAAAAGTTTTGATTCCTTTACCACCATCGTATATTCTTGACAAGGTTCCTATTTCCTCGGGAACGAAAGCTTGAAAATTAAAACAATTATTTATTTATTTACTTATTTATATGTTTCCAGTGATTTTTTATAATTGTGATTAGTGCTTATGTAATTAAAACTTTACTCTTAATGTTGTTTTAGCAATCAAGGGCTTTTTAACAATATATATATATATATATATATATATATATATATATATATATATATATATATATATATATATATATATATATATATATATATATATATATATATATATATATATATATATATATATATATATATGATTAAAGAAAAATATATTTATTCTTACCATTCAATTTCTTTTTGAAGATATTCCTGGTTGGAGTTTTTATTTCCATTTTTGAATTTGGATTGAAGATGTCAAAAATTGGTGGTGATATAAGTTTCTTTTTCTTATTCTTGATTTATATATTTTTCATATATATCTTCCTTTATTTATTCCTTCTTGATCCTTATTATTTGTTACTTTTTATATTTTTTATTTACTTTTACTTTTTTATAATTTTTAAATTTTATTTCTTTATTTTTAACTATAAATTACTTCTTAAAATTATAATCAAATTTTTACCTATATTATAATAATTCTATATCAATTTTTGCTGGAATGAGAAGAAAGGATTAAAAGAATTTATCATTCTTCCACCTCTCTGCTTCTTCAAATTTGTTTTTTGTCATCTTACATTTGAAGAAGTTCTTATTTGCTGTTTTATTTTCATTTTCATCCTTCACTCTTCTAGAGATTACATTTTTCATTTTTTTATTATGTAATTCTTTGGTGAAAATATCAGCAAATTGATCATTACTGTTCACCCATTCTATTTTTTGTACTTCTTGATTATTTAGATATTCTCTTATTGCTGATATGATTATCCTCATGCTTTTAATTTTTGATTGTCTTTCTGACATTAGAGTATCTACAAGTGTCTTACTATCAGTTCTCAAAATTATAGGTATATTTTTATTAGTAATTTCTTCCCACATTTTTTGTATATATAATGTTTGTTCTATACCTTCAAGCAAACTATTTGCCTCTGCTTGTATAACTGAATGATTAACTTTCTTTGATTTATTTGATTTCCACATTATGGGTATCATTTTTCCTTTTTTATCCACAGCAAAAATTATACAACCTAGTTGTGTTTTATCTCCCTCTCTATTAGCAAATGATGAATCACAATATGTTATGAATTTCTCAATTTTCTCATTATTTATTTGAATGATATTTAATTCATTTCTGTATTTTTTTATCAATCTATGAAGCTCTCTATAATCTTTAATACTCAGTTCTTTTTCTCCCTTGCTCATTTTACTAACTATATAGGCTAAATCTGGTCTTGTATTTCTTGCCATCCAATTTAATTTTCCTATCAATTGTTGGTATTCTTTTATCTCTTTTTTATTAAGTTTTCTATTTTCTTTTGTTTTTATTTCATTAATTGTAATCTTCTCCCAGTAATTATTTTGCTCCATTATTATCATGTTTTCTTCTTGATATAATTGAACTCCTAAATATTTAAATGATTCTGAACTACTTTCTCCTATTTCAAAGATATTTTTTAATTTATTTATTATATTGTTTTCAAATTTTTTACTTCCTACCCATAAAATATCATCTACATGTGTACATAATAATCCGTCTATATTAATTGAATCTTTCATTATAAATAGGGTTGGTTCCATTTTACTTTGTTTTAAACCTAACTTAATTAATTGTTTTTTCAATGATAAATACCACATCATAGCAGCATCTTGTAATCCATATACGGTTTTATTCAGTCTCCAAAGTTTACCATTGTCAAATTCTGTTGGTGGTTTTAGATATACTTTTCTTGTTATTGTATCTCCTTGTAAGTATGCTGCTGAAATGTCCATAGCATTTATTTTCCATTTCTTTTCCTGAGCTATGGTTAGTATCATTTTCATTGCTTCAGTTGATACTGTTGGTGCATCTGTTTTTTCCTCTACTTTTTCTTCATATCCTTTAGCTACCAATCTAGCTTTAAATTTTTTCTTGTTATTCTGCATTAATTTTTCACTAATTACCCATCTTACATTAATTGCTCTTTCACCTTTATCATTTACTTCTTCAAAGACCTTGTTCTTCTTCCAATTTTCTATCTCTTTCATTTTGGCTTGTTTAATTTCTTCATTTGAATGATTATAATAACTTTGATTTATCTCCTCACCTTCATCTTCACTATCTATTTCATCTATTATCTCCTCACTTACATCCAACGATTCTTCCTCGCTATCTTCTTCATTTTCAATTACATCTAATTCATATATTTTTTCAAATTCTTTCAAATCTATATCATATATTCTATTTGTATTTAAATTACGTATGTTATAACATCTATTATATTTTTTACTAGTTGCTTTGCCAGCTCTACTAATAACATAACAATTTAATATATCTTCATTATTCTTTAATTTCATTTCATAGAATTTACCTGTTTTCACATTTTTTGGATCAATTTCTTCATATTCATCAATTGATGTCATTTCTTCTTCTTCTTCTTCATCTTCAGTTTGACTTTCATTTTCATTATCAGTTTCATCATCTATAATTTTTGACCATATTATTTCTTCTGTATCATTACCATTCTCATTTAAATTATCTATCATGTTTTCATTTCTTTCTTCTTCATATTCATCCTTTTTATCTTCAAGTTCATTATTATTTTCATTTAATTTACTTTTTTGAATTCTTGTTGAATGAACTTTTGATACAGCTCTTAAAGTACCTCCATGTTTTACTATGATGGTTTTTCCATCTACACACATTATTTTAGCTGGTCCTCTCCATTCTTTATCAATGTTTCTTTTATAATATACTTCTTCACCTATATTTATATCTTTTGACATGTGTTCTCTTATTTGACTTCTCAATGCACGTTTTATTTTTTCTGAACTTTCATTTTCTATATGTATTTTTCTAGCATGTTCTATTGTTTCTAATACTTCTTTAATCATGTCATCAGTATCTCTCTTTTCACTCATTATTATGTTATCACAATCTATTATGTTTGGTATTCCTATGTTTCTTCCAAAAACAAGTTGGTTAGGAGCATATCCCAAATAATTTGTTAATCCATTCTTAGCAAAAACTGCCCATGCCATGCTATTCTTTTTATCATGTCCTTCTTGTTTTAACTTGTATAATGATTCCTTAAGTAACCCTACTACTTTTTCACATAAACCATTACTCCATGGGCTTTCTGCCGCTGTACTCATTAATTTTATATTCAATTTTGTCGTAAAAGTTTCCATATCTTCGTTTTGAAATTCTCTTCCTGCATCAGACATAATACTATTAGGACTTCCAAAATATATAATCCATTTTTCGATTAACCTTTCTATAATTTCTTTACTGGTTTTATTTTTTAACCATACTGCCTGTGTATATCTTGTTGCATGGTCTATTATTACTAAAAATTTATTACTTTCAAATTCTCCCACATCTAATTGAATTAGTTCATTAAATTTATTTGCTAATGGCAAACCTACCACAGGTCTTGGTGGAGTTTTCTTATATTTTTTACATATTTCGCATTCTTTCACAATTTGCTCCAATTCTTTTCTTACATTATTCCAAAAATCTTCTTCTTTTATTTGTTTTTGATTAGCATTCTTTATTGTTTTAAATAATTTTTCTATTCCACAATGAGCAAATTGTCTATGTAGCTTTTTTAATTTTTCTTTTCTATCTTTTTCTTTTATCCAATTGTCTTTAAATTGACTAATCCAACATGTTTTCTTTTGTTTTCTATTCAATAGTATGCAGGAATGTCCTCCTTCATTATCAAATGTCTGTATTTTCTGTAGATTAAGATCACAAATATCAACAGTTCCATCTTCAATGTTAATTTTTAATTTCATTCTTTTCATTGCTGATTTACCTAATAATAAAGGTATATCACCCTCTAATACATTGATTTTTAAATCAAAACTCTTTCCTTTGATTTTACAAGGCAATAATATTTCTTTTAATATTTTATATTCTGTTTTTCCAAATACAAAACAACCATTTTTAAATTTTTGTGTGTCATCTATATATTGTAATTCTTCCTCAGTTAATCCACTAATCAATTTTGTTAATCCTAATTCTCCAATTACTGTTTCTATACTTCCTGTATCTATAATAGCCATTACATCTTCTTGATATTTAATTTCTTTAGATTCATTACATTCTTCATTCTTATTGAAAAATGTTCTATTTAGTTTTCTTTCTTCTAAATCTCCCTCTAATTCATTTCTTCTTTCTTCTTTTTCTGTATTAATAATAGAGTTAATTTTTTCTAAATATAGTTTTTCATTATTTCTTTCTATAAAAAATATAGATTTATTATTTTTATCTTCTATTGGTTCATTTTCTTTACAATTTTTCATTATGTGTCCTTCTTTTTTACATTTCCAACACACATTATTATATTCTTCATTCCAATAGCAATCTTCTGTTTTATGATTATTCCGTTTACAAATACCACATTTATTAAAATTAAATGTTCTTTCTCTCCAGTAACATTCTTCAGTGTTATGATTATTGTATTTACATATTGTGCAAAATTTATTTTTATTATACCAATTTTCATTTTTAGTGCCTTCTTTTTATTTCACATACTGATTCCATCATGTTTATAATTGATTCTTTAGTTGTTAGGAAAATATTTGTTTTATTCCTGAAATCTTATTTATAATTAACTTTCTTTCCATGTCCTTCATATTAGAATTACTAATCAATTGGTATGAATGTACCTTATCACTTATTTTAATGTCATCCAGTTTTTCACAATCTCTTTTTGCTTTATCATACCTTGCTACATATTCTCTGAAGGATTCTCCTTTCCTTTGTTGCATATTCAATAGTGTTTGTACTTTAATATAACTTTCTTGTTCTTTATTTCTACTATATCTTTCTTTTAATGTACTTATAATTATTTCTACTCCATTTTCTGCCCATATTTCTTTTTCATTTAATGACATAATTACTTCTAGTGGTTCTCCTGCTAAACCTCCTATTATTTGTGCTATTTTAGTTTTTTCCTTTTCTTCAGATACTTCTCTCCATACTTTTAACTTGAATAAGTATTCTTCAAAAGATTCTTCTTTTTTTCCACTAAATTTAGGTGTTATTAAATTCATTTTTCTTTGTTCATTTGTTACTCCTTTTTCTTTACTATCTATCAGTTCCTTCATCATGTCGGTTAGTTTATCCATTGTTATTTTTAAAATTTCTTTTGCAGTATCTTCATCTTCTTCTTTTGACATTTTTGTTTGTTTATTTTATTAGGCAAATTTGATTATAAAATGATTAAAGCAAAATATATTTATTCTTACCATTCAATTTCTTCTCGAAGATATTCCTGGTTGGAGTTTTTATTTCCATTTTTGAATTTGGATTGAAGATGTCAAAAATTGGTGGTGATATAAGTTTCTTTTTCTTATTCTTGATTTATATATTTTTCATATATATCTTCTTTTATTTATTCCGTCTCGATCCTTATTATTTGTTACTTTTTATATTTTTTATATACTTTTACTTTTTTATTATTTTTAAATTTTATTTCTTTATTTTTAACTATAAATTACTTCTTAAAATTATAATCAAATTTTTACCTATATTATAATAATTCTATATCAATTTTTTCTGGAATGAGAAGAGAGAAAGGATTAAAGGGAATTTATCAATATATATACCTCTATATATATATATATATATACTCACCTACTTTATATATATATATATATATATATATATCTTGCTATATATATATGGACAAATTATAGTAACGGGGACACGGAACGGGACGTCGGATTTCAAAAATATTTTCACAGGGTGACTCTATGGTACATAAAAAGATGTTCTAGGGGTGAAATGGAATTTTTTTTTTTTTGTTTTTTTATATCTCCGGTTAGGAACGTCGGATTTAAAAAAAAACTTCACAGGAAGACGTAACCTACCTAACCTAACCTAACCTAGAATCAACCTGTGAAATTTTTTTAAATGCGACCTAACTAACCTGAAATAAAAATGAATTTTTTTTTCTATTTCACCCCTAGAACATCTTTATATGTCCCATATGTTATTTTTTTTTAAATCCGAAGTCCCGTTCCGTGTCACCGTTACTATACTTTGTCATATATATATATATATATATATATATATATATATATATATATATATATATATATATATATATATATATATATATATATATATATATATATATATATATATAATATATATATATATATATATATATATATATATATATAATAAATTAAAGATGACTTCAATATTTTTAATTTAATTTAAAAAACAAAACAACAATTTCCTGAGTTTTCGTGAACTAAGCTAACCTAACCTAACCAAATCAACCTAACCTAACCTAGCTGAAGCTAACCTAACCTAACCTAAAAAAAAAAAATCCATTTCGCGCCTAGAACATCTATTTACGTATCATAGGGTCTACCTGTGAAAATTTTTTTTTGATCCGAGCTCCCGTTCCGTGTGGGCGTTAAGTAACTTTGTCCATATATATATATATATATATATATATATATATATATA
>JABUQX010071631.1:17500-20000 GCA_015478945.1 Trachelipus rathkii | reverse complement strand
TATATATATATATATATATATATATATATATATATATATATATATATATATATATATATATATATATATATATATATATATATATATATATATATTTTTTAAATTTATTTTTATATATATATATATATATATATATATATATATATATTACTTTTATCAATTTAGAGATAATTATAATGTCTCCCTGATTTGTAAAAGTACACCGGTTCTATACCTTTATATATATATATATATATATATATATATATATATATATATACTATATATATATATATATATATATATATATATATATATATAACTATATATATATATATATATATATATATATATATATATATGCTATATACTATATATATATATATATATATATATATATATATATATATATATATATATATATAAGGATAGCTAACCTGAACATGGTGGCGTCTCCTAGTCTTCAGGGACGCCGTAGAGTTTTTTCTCCTCCTCCTGACGGGAGGAATGGGATGCCCATTCGTTTCGAATAATCTACCACCGTGGCAATTCGTCACCGCCACAGGTCTATCGGTGGGGGAAGCTATCGCTTTCTTCGTTTCGCGATCGTTACAAGGGGGCATGATTACCACTGGGCAGGGATTAACAATTACATCCCCAGATAAAACATTGCTATTACCTTTTGATAAAGCAACACTGGACGAGTGATTATTGTTACTGATATTATTATTATTATTGTTATTAAAATTACTGCTGTTGTTGTTGTTGTTATTATTATTATTGTGAGAGTTACTATTGCGAATATAATGGCTATTACTCCTTCCAAGCAAGTGCCTAGCTAGGCCGTTACCTCCCTTAGAAGGCCCTGTAAAACGATTCTTATTCTCCTTGGGGAAAAGTATTCTTAACTCATGACGCTGACCGTGGCGGAACAGCCCTGTTGTGTCCATCCTGAACACCAACATACTGACGCAGCAGACCTGAAATCACCAGACAGCTTCTGGAGCATTGGGCATCGTCATTAACGAAATATTTTCTTCACAAAACCACTCTCCAGCTATTATTATTATTATTATTATTATTATTATTATTATTATTATTATTATTATTATTATTATTATTATTATTATTATTATTATTATTATTATTAATAATGATAATATTGCACTTTTATCGACGAGTTTCTTTCAAAACTTATTTTAATTATAAAAGACTCGTGTGTAACTTTCACAACGAGGAACGAACAGCGCGCAGGTAATCAACAAGAAACCAACCCGCAAACTGAACCAACAAAACGATGCAAACACTACAAAAACGCTCGGAAAACTAAAACAAAGATTACAAAATCCACCCTTTTTCCTCTACTCGACGCGAACGAATAAAAATATTATTTACTTTGGCAACCCACGATTCAATTACGTTTTATCTATAATAATAATAATAATAATAATAATAATAATAATAATAATAATAATAATAATAATAATAATAATAATAATAATAATAATAATAATAATAATACAATATCAATATTATTATTATTATTATTATTATTATTATTATTATTATTATTATTATTATTATTATTATTATTATTATTATTATTATTATTATTATTATTATTAAGTGGGTGTTTAAAAGCAATTTAAAATTACAAAAAGAAAAAAATATATGATGGATATTAAATAATAAAAGCTATTCCTGGCAACAAGAAAAAGCAAAGGAAAATAACAGCAACCATTAAATTAAGAAATAATAATAATAATAATAATAATAATAATAATAATAATAATAATAATAATAATAATAATAATAATATAAAAAAAGCAAAACAGGTTTTTTTTAAAGATGAATAGATGATGATGATATTGACCGAACAACCATCTAATGTTGTTGCAAGCTAAAAAAATTCTTCACTCATCGTACGCCCGCCAGGGGACTCGCAGGAATAAGTTTAATTAAAGGTACGAGAACACACACACTCATAAACACACGCATACCAAACCATGTGAGGCACCTTAAGTTATTGTACTTATACCCACCTACAGATGACGTCATCAGCACAGCCAAGACAATGGCATGCAATATCAGATGACTAATAACAGTAGGGTAGTATATATATATATATATATATATATATATATATATATATATATATATATATATACATATACATATTCTTCTGTGCAATAACTATATAATACATATATATATAAATATATATATATATATATATATATGTTATATATATATATATATATATATATATATATATATATATATATATATATATAAACAAACGTACACTTTACTCCAGTAACTAAAGTTGCAAATCACAACAATGTTTCACTCGCACATAACATTAATAAAAATACAACACAAAGTGTCAAATATCAATTCTCCCTCTATGAGCGATCCCGTGCCCCATCTCACCCCCTTTTCGTCTTCAATATATAAACCTTTAACAATAGCCCCACAGGTGATAACGATATCTAACGTTATCGCTTATCTGGTAAAAACT
>JABUQX010071631.1:12500-15000 GCA_015478945.1 Trachelipus rathkii | reverse complement strand
CACATATGAGCTTGAGGGAGTCGGCGTAAGTGCTCCGAAATATTTTAAAGTGGAATTAGAAGTAAAGGTCTGAGCAAAGGGGTTTACCTTAAGCAGAAGGTAATCCAACTGAGGAGCCTTCGGATGAAACAAGAGGAAAAGAGGAAAGAAAATACAGTGTTGGAGCCTACATTTATAGCAAATTGCCATAAAAATTAGGAACCAGAAAGATTACAACATATTTTACAAAGATAATAGTTTTTTCGGACCGCGGACACTATGTTTTGCACGATTTCATAATGAAATGAAAACGACGGAAATTCCTAAATACAGCGTCCTTATATAAAGCAAGGTTGTTAATGGGTTTCTCGTTAGTAGTGACATGGCTGAGAGAAGTGTATGCCGTTCCCAATCGGAATCCCAAAGGCAAAAAAACTGAAATGTATGCTGTCCTCTGTGGCCAAAGTCATCATTGGATATGCGTATTCGAGAGATTTTCAACATTACACCTTGTTGGCATGTAATGGGCCCGACCCAAGAAAACCCACCCGGGTTTTTTATAATAAAAAAAAAACACTTGAAAACCCCCGCTATTTTGCCCACTTGGGTTTTTTCGGAAATTATATGTAAAAATAGTAAAGACAACAATGAAGTAATATATTAGAAATTATTACTCGTTTATTTAAGTTAAATGCTTATAAGATTTAATTGAATTCATTTGTTGAGAATATACAATATAATATATTATATATTATATATTATAATATATAGTATATATATATATATATATTAATACAGGTAGAATAGTATATATAATATAAATATAGTATAAATATAGTATAAACGTAGAATGTTATATCATACAACTTCCTTTTAACGTGCTTAAATCCCCTAACCTCAGGCGGAGGTGCAGAGGAATAAACTTACGAGGAATTAGCAGCATTAAATTCGAGACTCTCTAAAGGTCGGCTATCCCCCCTGCGCCACAGAGTCTTTATCGCAGCTGAGCTTTAATTTTCTAACTCCCTCGAGGAAAGATAAAAGCTCCGAGTGCAAAACGCTGCTACGCGGAGGACCTGCACCAGCGATCCTCTCAACAGAGAGTCAGCGAGTCAATCTGCCTTACGCCTCAAAGGCGTTATATATACTATATACTAGTATATATATAATATAGAAATAATAGTCGGTAGCTGTGAGGTGTAAGATAACCGCTATATATCAATAAGGTCGTACCTCCAAAAAAAAAGCATAAAAAAAAATATATATTAAATATATATTATATATTATATAAATAATATATATATAAAAAATATATAGGTATATATATATTATTATATATATATATATATATGCATGACTGTGTGTCCAAAACGTGACCGGTCTGCTAAGAATCCATTTCTTCACAGGCAATGTGGGGAGTAAAAACCACTTGGCACGGTCTTATTGCTTAGGACGCTGGTATCATTTTCTAACATAAGTACTTCGGATTCAACACTTGATAAATGAGACTTGTGTTGTATAGGCATATAAAAAAAAAAAAAACTTTATTTTAGATACTAGCCTTTTTTTGGTTCAAGAATTCTTTTCTTGTGTTGCAGGTTGAATCAGTTTTTATATGGTATATTTTTTTCTAAATAGAGTGTCTTTGAATTTTTTTGAGTGGTGTCAGAACATAGATACAACCCATGATTATATCATCTGGCCGAGTGCAAATGACTTCTTTTGGGTTTCTCTCAGGTGAGCAGCAAATACCGAAAAGGTTGGTGCAATCTCTATTTCCTGAAACTGAATGGGCAGTACACTTCTGACACAATATTCCACTGAATATTGTGAGACGGTTTCTGCTAGAATTAGCCACTTGATTCACTAGATTTGCCCCAGATATGACAAGGCGCTTTGCAACATTTTTTTCAGAGTGCCAACTTTGTACTCTCATACTTTCAATTTTAATGTGTTAATTCATCAAACTTGCTAATATTTTACAGTTTCACATTTAGCTAGTGATACCTCATAATCATTCAGGAACTTCATGTCCTAGCTTCATTTTCGTTACGGTGGGATGAAATTAACAATTAAATATCTTTCGAATTTTCTTCATAGAAGATCCAAAGAAAAGTCGAAACAATTTGGCAATTTATATGTAAACGCCAGAAGCCACTCGTGTGATATAACCAAAACTATATTGCCCATTACTTAGCAAAGAATATTATAAAAACAAACCATATTATATTTAATCAGTGAAATCTGCAGCTATTCGCTGAACAAAAAACGATAAAAGGGAAAAGTATTATAAAAACAAAAAAGAAACCACACACACAAACCTCCCATAAAAATTTCCCCCGTTTTGTTTATTTTCGGGTTTGTAGGTGGAAAAAAAAAAAACGAAAAAAAACGGGCACACTGGGCTTTTTCAAATTTTTTTTTTTTTTTTTTTTTTTTTTTTTTTTTTTTTTTTTTTTTTTTTTGCCAACCCTGATATGCGTTCTGCACATTTCAAAGATCTCCTCCCGCCTGAGCTGTA
>JABUQX010071631.1:0-7500 GCA_015478945.1 Trachelipus rathkii | reverse complement strand
AGCTCAGGGACTCGAAACGAGTTCGTTTATCTCAAAGGGCTCGTCTCAGTCTTGCCTCTACCGAACTTGAAGATTTATTATCAGCTCCCGAGGCCTCTTCAGCGTCTATTCTCACACTTAGTCAATTATTAAACGACATCAGTTTAAAACTTGACGAGAGTGACAAGATCATTCAAGACTCCTTGAACGGTTCATTATTCATTGCAGACGATACCGAATGTTTTAAAATTCAAAGGATGATCAGAGAACAAATAAATCGTGCTGATGAATATCTGAACTCTATGAAAAAATCTAATAAAGGTTCATGTACTTCTTCCTCAACGAGGAATTCTTGTTGCTCTAGGAACAACCATAACTTCGGTCTTTTTAGGCCTCCTACTAAAAAGCTACCACTGTTTGATGGAAATTCAATTGAATTTCAATCATTTTTAGAGTCATTCGAGTCAATAGCAGAAGGTCACGGTTATAAGGACAATATTAAATTGGAACTTCTTTTCGACTGCTTAAGGGGTAATGCCTTGAAACTTGTTTCCGGATACTCACGGGTCGGAGAGAACTACCAGATTGTTCTGAAGCAGCTCAAAAATGACTTTGGTAACAAAGCTAAGGTCATTGAGACGCTAATTTTGAAATTATGTGGACTGTCTCCTCCTGAATATAATTATGAGAACCTGTATAGGTTTAAAGCAGATTTGTTCTGCTATGTAGAATCCCTTAAGAATAAGGAGATGGTTGGTGATTGTAAGAGTTGCTCAATCATTCTAGGTTCCCTCCTAGCTCAGAAAATACCCCAGGAGATAAAGGACAAAGTACCCTGGGGCAAGGCCAAAGAAAATTGGACTCTAGACTTTCTCGTGGAGATGGTAGATCAAGCCCTCTCCTTTTTGGAAGCATCTAGACAAATTTCTTCCGAAACCAAAGGAGCTAAGGAGACCAGGGAATCATCTAAAGGAAGTAACACCCCACAACAATCACCAACAAACAAACAGAAGTTCACAGGAGCCCAACCGAAGGCTTCAACAATCAATTTTGACTACTACGGAACAAAATCCCAGCGTTCTAACCGAAGGAAACAACCTGCTCAAAATGCGGCCCCCACTAGTCAGAATACTGGGGATAAAGTCATAATATGTAGATTTTGTAAAGGACCGCATTATCCTTCGGAGTGTGTCTTGCTTCCGACACCAGAATTGAGACAACAGGTTGTTAAGGCCCAGCCCAAGGTTGGTGTGAAAGGTGTTTGGCTCAGAACCACACTACATCCAATTGCAAAAACCAAAGGCCTTGTTTTAAGTGTCAAGCAACAGTCTTGCATTTAATAGATATAGTGTTCTGATACATGTTCCTCAAAATGGAAACCAGCGAGCCTCCATACGACAGGTGCAAACTGTTTCCCCACAGTTACAACGACCCACGTACTCCTCCTCAGGAGACTTTGAATAATGTGACAACACTACTCTCAGCAAATAGAGGAGTTGCTTTACCATTAGCAGACTTATCTGTTTATAAAGGAGATAAGACTATACTTGTAAGAGCGCTTTATGATCAGGCGTCGCAACGCAGTCTCGTATCTCGCTCGGTGGTGAAAGCATTGCAATGTGTTCCTCACTCCAAAATTCGTATAGCTATCAACGGCATCAATCAAAATGGCCCCGCCACGTTGCGTGATGTCGTGACTTTACAAATTAAGACGGAAGATGGCACCATTCCCATCTCTGCTATCGTTGTTGATCACCTTCCCACAGATATTCATATCCCTGGATTGGTCAAGACAACAAGGATGCTACGTAGACATCATGTCAAATTAGCCAACCCTTATCCCACTGGAAATAGCGTGACAGATTTAGGGATTCTTCTAGGCTCGGACGCTCCTTCCCCGATTTTTGAAGTCATATGATTACTTTCGCGAATCAACCTGATTGAGTTACCAACGTTGCCGAAAATTAATTTGGGGGAATACCTTTGTTTCCAGCAAAATTCTGAGTCACAGGTTTCGGTCGTTTCAACGTATCGGGCCGGAGTTCGTCTCTATGACGATTTTAGACCCGAAACAATCCCCTTCAACAAGGAGCACCACCCCTCCTCCACAATAAGCGAAGAAGAAATCGGAGCGGAACATCTTCCGTCCGAACTTAGCGATGCAGAGGAGGTGGAGAAACAGCAGTTTCCTTCCAGTGCACCCGAAGAAGAGGAAGGAGAGGAAGCTTCATTCCCCACTGAGGATTTAGACCGACTGAGGTCTTTATCACACATTGACATCCTACCAATTGAACGATTCACCGAAGCGGAAAAAACAACTTTAGAGTCATTCCGGGAAAACCTCCCCTTTGTGGGAGACGAGCTTCATTGCGAGGAGCCTCTCACACCCTCACACCTACTCGTGGGTTATAAGCTTAACACTCTTCCTATTCCAGAAGAGCTTTTAGAGTCGGACACTACTTACCGGGACCCGGTTAAATTAAATAAAAGGTATCGGTACACTCTTTCGCTTATTTCCAAATTCCAGTGTGCATGGAGTAAGGACTATTTACTTAATCTTAAGCAATCTTGGAATGTTTCTGGCCATCCTAACATTGCTATCGGTGATGTAGTCTTGGTGGAGGATGATGGTCCTCGTTTGAAATGGAAATTAGGCATAGTAAAAACCCTTCACACTTCTCCTGATGGGTACGTCCGATCAGTTTCATTAAATACAAAAAATGGGGAGATCACTCGAGCTATAGTAGTGCATCTATACCCTTTAGAAATCCATTCTAATATTTTTAATTTAGATGACGCGTCCTCTTTAGAGGAACCTACCTCGACATTGGGTTCCCAACCGGAGAGAACTACACGTCAAGCTCACATTCTAGCGAAACAACGCATTAAGGCTATTCTTTCAGATGAAGAATAGTCGAAACATTTCTTCTTTGAACAGTTTGTTTTCTTTTTTTTTCTTTTTCGCGCATTTCGTACCTTTTTAATCTCTTTCCTTTTGCTGTTAAAGATAATTTTCTTCTTAATCTCTGTGGCTCCTATAGACACAGCTGTTAGAGCTTTTATGCCTTGACCTATCCTTGTACTCGGGGGAGCTTGATCCGGATGACATTTGCGTTAAACATGGTCACAAACCTAAGTATTTTAAGTCTCGCTGATGGCGCCTGATCAAATCACTTCGAAGCTCTTCAGAGGCAATTGGCGTAGTGTACGTTCATTTACCCCTTTTTAAATCATATCTCACGTTAAGAACTGGAATTATATCCTAAAACCCCTTCTTGTTAGTCACGTTTCCCTAGGCGTTTGGATGGGCGTATGACGCGATATGATTACGTCGTATGGAGAAATTCCTGGGACTTTAAAGAGGTGATAACCCCTTTTATATATTTCCCTTGAATATGAAGGAATGACAATCTCTTTTTTCATACTCAACCATCCCTTTCTTTTCGGGGAGTCGAAGGGGCGTTCCCAGAGACCACGTCCCCTTCGAAGGGGGGTATTTATTGTTGGTTGAGCTAAACAATTGTTATTCTTTGAATAGTCTACTATCCAAACAATTCAAAGGGTTGGATTAGCACGATGGAAACGGAGTATTCAGTATCTTATATGCTATTCATCATTTGAGAATTTAGAGCGTCCTACAAACGCGACTGAGACTTTAATGGGTTGAGGTTACAGGGGTTGTATCTTAAGTAAACCATTTTTTTTTGTCATCCATATCTCCTGGAAGAATGGAGGCCTTCATATTTTTCTCTTTTATTGCAATACCAAAAACATAGTCTTCAATAAACCTTTTTTTCCCTTCTCTTCGGTGGGAGCTTAATGTCGACGATTTTTCAAATATCGACCATTTTTTTTTTATTATTATTATTATTATTATTATTATTTTTCTTATTTTTTCTGCACTATAGTTTCGAGCCTCCTTGTTTCAGAATGAGGTAGTTATAAAGTTAAAGAATTTCCCTTTCACAATAAAGGAGGTACTTTTGTAATCAGGATTTGTTTAAAATGCCCATTCTCTCACGTCCGAGATTGAGGTCATCGCACCTTATTCCAAGATTGCAACATCTTTAGCAACCAATGCCCAACGGCGCACCCTTTTTCACCTTTGTGTTTTAGTCGCATGCTGGTTCTCTTACTGATCTGATCGCATTCGCTGCTTACACGGTGTATCCTTGTTTTAGTGCTGTGCATTGTGTTTTTTGGTTCTGTCTCTTCTTTGCTTGAAGCAGAGCCTAATAACCTTTTTTAATCTTTTATTAATTAAGTGCATTTATGTGTAATTTCTAATTGCATGTTGTAAATAATAGTGTGTGTGTCGTGCTTTTATAAATCAGTCTTGGTTATAATTTACGTCACCCTACCTACAGTAAGTCAGTGTTGTGTGTATGTATCAATCGGGGAGTGTACGTGAAGAACTCAGGTGAGTACTCCATCCTTTGGTTTTTTACACACGAGCTTAGAGAATTGTATTTGTGAAGAAACAAACATTCTCCTACTGTCAATATTAAAGTAGCTTTTAGATGAAATTTGTCTCTTCAGTTTCATCTAATAGAGATACATCAGACACTCCGCTTTCCTGTATCTTTAGCCTTTGCTTGCTTTTACCTATTATTTCCTTCTGAAGGAATCTTGGGAATTTTCTGTATATTTCCAAGAGGGTTCTTCCGCTTTGTAGTGGAAATTGGTACACATACATGTGTACATGTTTCGTGTACGCCTGTATGTTTAGCAAGGAATTCCACTAGAAAGGGGGAGGGGCAAAGGAGGCCTTCCTTCTTCACACTACAAAATTATATTCGCAATTATATTATATCATTTATTTTTTGTACCACGGCATTTATATCTATTATTTGGTGTTTGTTTGTGTGTGCTATCCTGTAATAAAGCCGTACCTACATGTGGATTGTATATACAACAAACAGAAGTCGATTTACTCCTTAACTACGTTTATAAGAAAAAGGGGGAATAAAAATTAGAGAGAGAGGGAGGGGGGCTGCATATTACCCCTTTTATTCGCTCAATATCTCCCCCATTTTTTCGTAGTTAAAAGCAAATTTCGATAGATATATATATATATATATATATATATATATATATATATATTGCATCTAATATATATATATATAATATATATTATATATATATATATATACTATTATATATATATCATATATATTATAACAAGCTCTTTAATTCATTTCTGTGCCTGCTTTCAAAAGACTTAACAGAACACCTCATCTTCAATTACAAATTTATTTTCAAACAACAAATCAATGGAGTAACCCATTAAAAAAACTGATAAATCCTAGACGGTATATATATATATATAAATATATTACCTTTAATAAGTCGGGACCAGTTGCCGCGACGTGAGTGTTAACCCCGACTGTAGTACTGGCACTGGCCTCTGGCAACCGTTCACTGTTCTTTCAATCACTATACACTAGTGTCCTGCCGTTAATTATTACATACGCGCATTCGCTAATTCCGACTGTGTTACGAGCCGCGTCCGCGCCGTTTCTTCTCCGCCGTACATCTTCCTGCAGCTCAGTGAGGTATTCTACATCCCTTTCTTCGGCATCTCTGGGACCCTATATATATATATATATATATATATATATATATATATATATATATATATATATATATATATATATATATATATATATATATATATATATATATATATATATTATATGTGTGTGTGTGTGTGTGTGTAAATACCCCCTGATGTATTTTCACCATGCTGGGATTCGATCCTGGACCCTAGCAGATGAGCGTGCAAGTGTTTGACCACTACGCCACGACGAGACAAAAGAAGAACCCGAGAATACTTCTACTGTCCAAGCAGAGCATTACTACGTATTCCTCCCGCTCGCCTTTTTGACCTTTACCTTTTTGGGCAACCTGAATTTTTTACCTTAACTTTTTTTGGGCCTTTACCTTTTTGGGCCTTGACCTTTTTTTGAGCCCAATTTTTACCTACCCTTGTCCTTTTAGGGGAAGTCGATTTTTTGAGAACCCTAATTTTTTGAGAACCCTGATTTTTGAGAACCATATTTTTGAGAACCCTAATTTTTGGCAACCCTAATTTTTTCGGCACCCTAATTTTTGGCAACCCTTCGAAGAAGGGTTGCGCCAAACGGTTGCGTCAGCAACCGTTGTACGTATTGCCCCCCTAATTTTTTCGACCATGGGTCAATTTTTGCCCACGTTAATTTTTGGCTACCCTTTGGTCTTCCATGGGTCAATTTTTGGCCCACGTTAATTTTTGGCTACCCTTTGGTCTTGGGTCAATTTTGACCCACGGTAATTTTTGGCTACCCTTTGGTCTTCCATGGGTCAATTTTTGCCCACGGTAATTTTGGCCTACCCTTTGGTCTTCCATGGGTCAATTTACGTACCCCACCCTAATTTTCGACCAAACCCTTTGGTCTTCCATGGGTCAATTTTGGCCCACAGTAATTTTTTGATCTTCCTTTAGGGGCTCAGCCCTATTTTTTGATGTCTTACCTTGTCTGACCATGATATTTCGGCCTTGACCTTACCAGGATACCATGGGTCATTTTTTGCCCACCGCCAATTTTTTGCCCACTCGTGGGCGCTCACCCGTCACATATTTCGTTCCTAACTTGTACGCATGTATGAATCTATCCTAACTTGAACACACCTACCCATCTTGCTGCGTGCGCAACACCACACACACACACACACACACACACCACGCACACGCACACACTCTACCACTTTACAGGACATTCACCTATTGCCAACTTAACACACATTCACTATGACACTTAAATTTTACCCAAGACACTTACATTGACACTTATACTCACGTACAAGCACACTGCCAATCCTTTGGTCGTCCATGGGTCAATTTTAGACCCACGGTAATTTTTTGTCCCTTCCTTTAGGGACTTAGCCCTTTTTTTTGATGTCTTAACCTTGTTGTTTCCATGATATTTCGCCTTTGACCTTGCCATATTACCATGGGTCAATTTTGACCCACGCTAACTTGATGGCTTTGATGTTTCCCAATCACGTAAGAAGTATCTAGTGATGTTCTAATAGTGTTCTATGAGTATTCTATTAGTGCCAGGTGAGTGCCAGGTGAGTGCCAAGTGAGTGCCATATAGTGCCAACTGAGTGCAAGTGAGTGCCACGTAGTGCCAAGTGAGTGCCACATAGTGCCAGTGTGTGCCACATAGTTCCAAAACTGAGGCCACTTTTTCAGCCTTTTCTAGCCTCCACTGAGCTAGAATAGCCCTAATATGGGTATCTACCCCTAGGTATAAGTTATGAGGAATCGAATGGATGTACATTACAATCTGCAGAATGCTTCCTACTATGATTTAGTATTTTTCTAACACTTATAGCATAGCAGAATATATATCTTTAAAGAGCTACACATTTGAGACAGTGACCGCAAAAACGCTTTCAGCAGTCCCGCGTCCGCAGGCAGCGCCCCTCGCGAAAACCGCCGCGCGTGCGCCCGCAGGGCAATATTCACCGCCCGCC
>JABUQX010071630.1:0-49996 GCA_015478945.1 Trachelipus rathkii | reverse complement strand
TCGCAGTGAACACACACCTAGTCACCGCTTGACATATAATATATATTATAATATTATATACATTATATATACTATATATAAATATACATATTTATATAATATTATATATATATTATATATATAATATATTTATTATATATATAATATTTATATATATATATAGTATTATATTATATATATTTAGTATTTATATATATATTTATTATATTTTATATATATATATATTTATTTTTATATATAACTAATATATATTAACTATTATATATATTATATATATATATATAATATATATAGACTTTATATTTACTTATAATATAAAGTATATTATTTATATATTATATAATATATAATATATTATATGTATAATATTATAATATATATTATATGCTATTAGTCTATATATATATTACATATTATTATTATACTATATATCTATATAATTATATATAATATAATAATAATCTCTATATATATATATACTATATATATATATAGACTGTATGTTATAACTATCTATTATAATATATATAATATATTATTATATAATATATATATATATCGCTCCGGCCCCGGCCCGCTACTTAACATTATATTATTATATTTTTTTATGTATAGTATATTATATAACCCACATATACATACGTCTCTCACTTCCGTACTATAATCCTCCTCGTCCCCCCGACTCCCTCTGTCAGCCTCCCGCAGTCATCTCCGTGCCATGTGGGTATTACTTCAACCCGTCTGCCATTGCTCCAATTTATATGATATATATTATTGTGTGTGTATTACATTATATAAATTATATATTTTTATTATCAGCTTAAATATATATATATTTCACTATATTACCTTGCACCTTTATTATATAATGATATATTATAAACAGTTATTTTCATGGATTTGAAGAAGAATGATTAACTTAATAGGAACTTATGAAGTCGTTGTGAGGTCGTGTGTTTCGTGTAATTTTTGATCAGGTTAAATTTCGTTATATAGGATATAGTGAAGGTTGTAGAAAATTGAGTAGTAATGATAATACCTTGAAATAGCGGAGTGTGTTGAGCGGTATGTTATATATCTATTGGTTTATTAATTTGTTAGTGTAGAGTATGAAAGATTAGAGTGGGGGGAGGTGTGTTAAGGATGGAGAGTAACAAGAATGCAAGGTGAGTTCTTTATTGCTGAGCAGATTTGGTTATTTTGTGTTAGAGATATGAAGGAGTTGAGAGGATGTGATGTTCTGGCTCCATGGGTTAGTAAAGGGTTGAAAGTAAAAGTTTATATAAGGTTATGATTTGGTTGGGACAGTTACAGGTGTGAGCTTATGTTAGATTGTGGAATAAAAGTGTGTTTCTTAAATTATTTAGTTCGTCTGAGACGAGAAGAGATGATAGCTCCCACACTAGTAATTTCGTGTATGTCAAGAAATCGTGTGGTGAAATTAAATGTTGGTGAAGTGTAAAGGCTACATTATTGTACGAATTAGAAGTTTTAAATGGGGTATGTTGGGACAATCATTGCTGTATAGTGGTGAGACTCTGTTCCGGAATAAGAGGTAAAGATCCATAAGTGTAGTGAATCAGAAGTAGTGTGAGAAGATTGATAAAATGGGACGATGGAATATGATAGGATTGTGACGTGGAAGAAAGGGATATGAGAGATAATGGAAATAACTTTAGATGTTTTGGTATGTAGAAAGTATGGATAAGAGTCGTGGTTAAGCGGATCTTTAGTGATGTGTGTGCTTGGAGAGTGTGCTGGGAGAAAGAAGAAACAGTGGATTGGTACACACAATGTTTGGAGAGAGAATGTGGTTTGACAGAGTAAGGAGAGAAAGGGGTAGTAGAGTGAAATGGAGTTTTATGAGGGTTGATTTGTGGAAAACTGGGAAGGGATAAAATACATTGAAGAAAAATGAGTCAATCACGTCGGGTCTGTGATGTTGGTGGTAACTTCTGACGAGGTTTATTAAGAATAAAGGTGACAAGATGGTTCACACTTTTAGATTGTGTCATATTTGTACTATTTTTCTGTTTCGAAGATGGAATAAAATTGCTTTATTAAGTTTTGGAGCTCAAAATATGATACACCTTATATAATTATTTTTTATCTATCTATATTATTATTATAGTATACTATTATATAACTATATATGATATATATTTATATACATATGTATATATATTACTATATTTATTTAATATAGTTCTATATAGATATATATTTCTATATTAAACTTATATATATTATAACATTATATTATAATTATATATTGTATATATTATGTCTTATATTATTTAATTTCTATATTATATATTATTCTGTAATGTGGATATCAGAAGCAGTTTAGGAAATATGATGCCCACTTACTTTTCTTATAAAATATATAAATTGAGTAGTTTTTAAATATTGAAATTAAATTGTAAAAGGTATAAAAATTATTAAAATTTTTCCATATTAAGTTTAAAAATAATGTTAATTTGTTAATTAAAAGAAAAAAAATACACCAAATAGCTTATGTAATAATTGAAGTAATCTAGAAATTATCAGTTACATGATCTTAGAGCTCAAATTTTTTAAGAAGACCACCACAACCACCACGATGAACGTAATCTTTTACGTTTAAGGAAGACGGGCTAGTACTGTAACTAATAAATATCCGATAAAAAAGATAATGTATATGATATTTAGTTATTACCAAGTATAGTAAGATTATTACTTGTGCAGTTTGTTTAAATTTTGTAGCTACTACGAATGGGTCCACCCTGATTGACATATGTACTTGATCATTAATTTTATATAAATTATTTAGTGGCCTATTTAGATATAACATAATTACAGTAGAAATAATGCTAATAGGAGTAAGTTGGTAGGATGTTTACTTATTAAGAAAAAAGATTTAAATATATCTATAAAACAGAAGATCTTTAAAAACTGTATATGATAAGAATTACTAATTTAGGAATTGTCCCTAATTTAGTATTTGTAAAATATCCTGTAAATAAAAGTTTTCATAAATATATATTATTGCTATTTATTATTATTAAAATATCCACCCACCACCACCACCGTTTATGTATAGGCCCTATTTATATTACTATATATATGATATATTATACCCACCCATGAATAGATTTCATATTCTAACCTTTTACTATTGTTTGTAATTTACTATAATTTATATATATTCTATTATACTATTATATATGTATTATATTATCTATCAATCTGTTATTATTCTTATATATATATTATCTATATTCGTTATATAATATATATGATAATTTTATATTATATACTATATTATATTATATATATATATAACTATGTTATATATATAATTATTAATATATATATTAATAATATATTATTACTATATAGTTTATAATACTATATTAATCATATATCTAAATATATATAAAATATGAAAAATGCTGACAAAGCAAGCCTGATTATATTATATAGTATAATTAAATATAGTATGATAAAGCACGACCACCACCTTATATATTATATATTATATATAGCCTACTATAGTTTTATAAATATTATATTATATATATATTATATATATTAATATATTATAATTATATACAATATATATATATATATAAGTTATATTTACTATATTATTATATATTCTATCATGTTATATATATTAATAGTTATATATTATTATCTGTATATATTATATATATCATAATTATTTTTTTATACTAGCCCACCCACCCCTTATATTATCCAAGGTGGGACTAACGAGTTAAACACGTTTTGTTAATTTATCTTCGTAAATTTTACGCTTTTGGTTATTCCGAAAAACCGAGTAACGCTATTACTTTTCCGAATATAGTTATACGTTAATATATTAGAGTGTTCATAAGTATTTTCTTACTCAATTTTTAGAACAGTATTGATAACTTTATTTAAAAAAATTTACTAATGCTTCTTCAAATGGATTCCATTGTTTTATTGTTTTAAGGTTATAATATAAGTTTAAGAAATTCGTAGAGATATAATTCGTACAGATGTACATTTGCAGTGTAAAATTGTAACTATTTTGAATGTTAATGATCATTAATTATTTAAGTTAAGTTACTGAAACCCCTTGCTTATTTCTAGATAGTGAGAATTAGAAACTATTCATAATAAGCGTTATAATTATAAATATATAATTTTGTGATTACCCTTTGAACATATCTATCTATTTACTAAAAATATAATATATAGGAAGCAGCTAACTTTTTTGTGATACATTACATCTTTTATCAAAGGTAATATAAAACTATACCTACTGTTCATGTGCGAGCTTGTTATTTTGATTGTTAGGACATATGTTAATATGTGAATTGTAATAGGGGATAAATTAGATATAATGAATTCTAAGAGTTGAAAGAAGGTGTGAAGAAAGAAAAGCTGTTAAATTAGTAGTTTAATCATGAAGTTAATTGGGGACAGTTCATAGAGAATCGTGCGTTAAGCAGGGAGGGAGCGAAAGATATTGAGATCTGTTAGTCTGGAAATTACTGAAAAACAAATATTGGACGTAAAGTAGTTAAAAAGTCGAATTGTGGATAAAATGTGGTAGGGTCCATCTTGTAGTATATATTTACATTATAATTTTAATTGTAAAAAGAGACTTTATTGAAATATACGAGTAATGAGGATGTTAAGTCTGCCCGAGAAAGAAAGTCACGAAGAATGGTGGATTTATGGAGCAGAACCCGGCATAAATATGCGTTTAGTGTTCTAACAAAGTTCCCATGAGATTTAGAATAAGACATTATGGCATTAAAATTACTGAGTGAAGGGATAAAGCTACAAACTTATAGATCACTGAAGTCATGTCTAGAACATAAAATGAAAGAAAAGGTTAACGATAGAGATAGTCGTCAGAGGCTTCTTACAAGCATGTAAAAATGAACAGGTATGCAGATATGTGTAAAGAGTTCATAAAATTCTCAAACAGTCGTTTTGCAATTCAAGTTCGTGAATTGTTCAACAGGCATTTCTTAGATATGAAGTAAAAGAGAAAGATAAAGTACTATGTAGTGAGTATGATGTCAGTAGTGAATATAATTTATGTCACTTTATAGATTTAATCATAATTTCGAATGATTTCATCGGAAAGACTGTTTATTGAAATGGTATGAATAAATTGTAACCAGTAGAAAGATGAACAGAATTGAATATAATTAAAGATTCAAAATTGTAAAATTGTAGAGACAACAGGAAAAGCTTTATGCTCTCAAGGAATATTGTAGTCATGTGGGACATAGGCAAGACGTCATGATGGATGGGATTGGATGTGAACTATAAGGATTAGTTCATGCATATGAAATTCTAACGCTTTGAAATTATCTATTATTTGATGCTTATGATTGATATGGATAATTTATATTGGTATAAGTTAAAGATTTGAATGGAAAATGTTAACGGAAACCGTATGGTATGTATAATTAATAGGAATTAGTTTGAAGTATCCAACGGAAAGGGAATGCATTGTATAGGTAAAAGTATTAATTTGTTCTTGATAGTAATAATCATTATTAATTGTTAGGATTTTTTATGTGAAGAATAAAATATACTCTTACATATTGTGCAGGAAGGTTACACTGTTAAACAGATTAAGTTACTTACGCTAATTCATTACGTAAGAACTTTGTTATCCGTCGTTATATTTTTTTTTGTCACTCACCTAAGTAATGTGAAGTTAATTTATAATTAAACACGGTTGAAAATTTTTTATACTGTTATATATTATATTATACTATTCTATAATTGATTATATATATTCATTATACTTATTTAATATATTATATATTATTTATTATATAATTATATATTTAATTATCTATATCTTATTTCTCATGGTGTGTTTGAATTGTGGTGACTAGTTGTGCTAATGGGATCATGTTTTGAGTATTGTTTGAATGTTTTTAGTATCTGCTTAAAGTAGTTTGTAAATTGAAAGTATCAGTTTTAATTGTTTTCACTCTTCATGGTATAATATTTGAGTTTTGTCTCTTTTATAAGTAAGAGTTTTCAGTTATTTTTGATTTTGAAATTTTTTAGTTGTTAGATATAAATAGTTAACGTTTGTTAGTATTGCGTATGTTTTTTGATATTTTTTTGCGGTATATTTTTTTGGTCTTTTTTTGATTACAGCGCTCATCGATTTTTTTTTTATTTAAATGGGTGAAAGCAAACAAAAAAAATATATCTTAGATAATGAAGGTCAGAAATTATCTATTGTAAGTAAAGTTTTGTTCCAATTAGTGTAATTTTTTTGTAAGTTGTGAGGTGTACCCGTTTGGAGGTTAAAATTTTATACATAAGTATTTGGGTATTTTATATTTATATACAATTATAGAACTTTTTTTACGTCTTTTTGTTGAAAGCTATAAAACTTGTTTATGCCTTTCACTTATCATGTTTGTTGCTTTTTTTTGCGTGTGTGGCTTGTGTGTGAGTCGTTGTGATGCTAGCATTTGAGACGGCGAGGGACTTTATACAATAAACTTTTACAAAATTGCCACTAAATCTTAATGCATAATTAAACCACCACCTACATCATTATAAAATTTTTTGTTATCGTTATGAGAAAGATGCGGTAAATTATAATCTTTATAGTTTATGTTTTTTTTTTTCTATAACATTATAACTTATTTATTATTTTACTTAAATAGGTGGAGTATGTGTATCTGTAAATTAAAGATAGAGATATCGATCCTACTTAACTTAGAGTTTTGTGGGCTTAAAATTTTCTTATTCACTTATTCAATGTCTTGTGTTCTGATTAGTCTGGTTACTAACAGAAGATGATTTTTAAGGCACCTTTTCTTGACCTATCTTACTATTCCTAAACGGATTTATATCTTAGCATTAAAATAATGCAGGATCTTATTAAGGAGATAAAGTAAACATATGAATGGTTGGGGTATTCATATGATCTTAGGTAGGGAGAGAAGAATATTTTGGTTCTAAAGTATGGAGGACTAATTAAAACAACATACATAGCTTAGAAACAAATTATTGAATAAATGAGAAAGACAAAATGATTTTTCATATAATAAACTTAGCTTATTGGAAATCTCAATATATTTCCATCTTATTAATACATTAATAAAAATGGCAGACAACTTAAATTTTTTCATGGATTTGATATGCAGATTGGGCGGATTGACGTTATGTTATAAGATAATTATTGGAACTTTGAGTGACAGATATCGGTTTTGAAATAAGGTGGACATTGTAATCGTTTGGGGTATGAGAGGTATTTTTCTTAGACTAATATTTCTGGTTCATTCACTGGTTAGATTTGCGTTGTACATTCGGAAATCAGGTAGAGACAAGTATTAGGTGTGGAAAATTCTCAATTTTGATAACTTTGGATAATTTTCAATTAGATAGAAATAGTTGAAGGGATACTATTTGTCAGGCTAAGCGTTTTTATTAGAAAATTAATTGTTGAAACTACTTGTTATATATAATGATTTTTTGGGTTTAAAAATTGTGTAGTAAATTTTTTTAATCATTCAATCGTTATCCAACTTCACTATTTGTGAAATTTTTTTATAAATGTTTCTGCACCCGAAACTGTGCAGGCATACATTTACTATAAACTAACCCTGGATGATGTGCTGGATTACTTGTTTACAATCATGATCTCGTTTTTTTATGTTCATGCATTTGGCAGTCTTAATTTCATTCTAGTGTGCACTTCATGAAAACATGAAAGTAGAGAGGGTGGCATGATAGCATTATAAACGGTGGTTTGAGGAGGTTGTTAAGTGCTGGAATTAGATACAATAATATGATATAACTATGGTCTAAATAATAAAAATTACATAAGTATTGGGAAGAAAGTAACAGTTAAGAAAAACATAATTACAGCTAAAAAAGAATGGTTATATAGTCTATTCTGTTATTTTATCGATTCTTTGATACTGTCTTCTAATTTCCTTAGAATCCCTTGGAACCACCCACCACACACACCACACCCACTGATAGAAAAAAGTACGGCTTCAGGAAAAGTCGAGCCTATGGCGAGTATAAATACTGTATCTTCCCCTGATTATGGTTTTCTATTGAAATATGGGGGAGACTTGCGCATCTGTGGAGCTGATATAAAAAATTTGGAACGGTATGAAGTATGCTCTAACAGTAACTCTTTTGGTTTCATGTCTTGCTTATATATCTAGTTTTATCAAAATCATTTACTCTTCTGTATGTATTGAAGGGGTAATTCGTTTTTTTATTAAATTATTGTTATTGGGTTTATTACTAATATTTTATTACTTTTCATTAATAATCTTGTTTTTGTACATAATAATACATGTTGAATTCCTATGTTATATATATATATTCTTAAATCATGTTAAAAATTATGATCCATCTTTTAATTCATTCGTGTTACTGTTAATATTTCGTTGATTTTAGTTGCGATTTGGATAGGATTTCCGGGTGGGGTAGTCCTAAAATTTGTGAAATTAATTATTTAAAAAACTAAATATAAAAATATCAACATTACTAAAAAAATTAAAATTTAACATTATTTTTCGACAGGTATCTATCGCATCTCATGTTGAATATAAATATTGAATTACCATACGCAAAAAAAGTTCTTGAGAACCTAAATATAAATGGTGAGGGAGATTCAATAAATGTGAAATCTGTTAGATGAGAGATTTTTTTTATCTTACAGTAATAACTACTATTAAGGATATCGCACTTGAATGATCAATGACTTAATATATGGGGGGGCTATGGTTTCACCAGACTTAGGGTCGAGTCAAAGGCAAAAGACTTATAAAATGTAAGTAATTTACAATTAATGAAATATATACCTTTGACGGGAAAAGTTAACACTTTATTTCCTTTCTATGGGTCTAAAGAAAGCCGAGGGTTAGAGGAATGTACTAGTACACAATTTAGAGGCAGCCGTAGCAAAAGGGTGACTGTATGGTCGGGACCATGGTTTGTGTGCGATATTGGTTAAACAAGGTAGTTCCGTGCTGTTCTTGCACATTCTTTTCTGCAAATTTGTTATGATGTGGAATTATTTCATTAGTTGCTTTACTGTGCTGAATTTAATCTCAATTACATTCCCAAGATTGCGTTGTGCTCATCTTGCAATTTGCGTATAGTGGTAGAGTTTCCTGGACCGTTGTAAAAAATAAATTGATAGGGCTAACCGCATGTGATGACTAAAAATATGTGCGTTTATTTTTGGTTATTTAGCTATATAGTTATATATATTATATTATTTATAGTATATTATATATTGAACTGTGAATATATTAGATATGTGTTTATATATTATTATATATATATTTATATTATATTATATTAATATATCATTATTTATTATATATTTATGTACTATATAGTGTGATATTATATAATGTATATATATATTATATAATTCTATATACTATATATAGCTATATTTTATAGTTATTATATTAAAGTATTATAATATATATATATATATAATTAATAAATTTATATAAATATATAGTTATTTATATAATTATATATACTACGGAGATATTGGCATTTTAAATTACTATATTTTATTATATATATATATATATCTCTGATATACTCCCTATAATATATATGAATCTCAAGTGTTGAGCGACTCATTGTGTTAAGGAAGGATAAGTATAGCAATTTATTCAGTATTTTAAATTAAACAATATTATTCAAATGTGTTAAATAATAAATGTTTTGTAAATTCAGTTTTGTACAAATTACGATATTGTGATTTATTGTTATGCAAAAGGAATATTATAATTCCATTTCCTCATAACTGTAGATGTTTTAGATTTTGTAAGTTAAACAAAACATAATTCACATGTAAATAACATGTACACTGTGTTTTATTTCAATTGAGTAAATGAAATTATATAATATATAATATATAAATATATATATTTACTAACAATTTAATATGATTATAATTATAAAATTATATATATTATATATATACTATATGATATATACTTTTATTATATATTATATATATATATTATATGTTATTATATTATATTTAAATATCAAATATATTTTTATATATTTAATTACTTATTATAATAATTATATATTTATAAAATATAATATACTATTTATTCTTTTAATATTCAGCAAAAATAGATATAAGTATATATATAATTTATAATATTATAATATAAATAATAATATATTTATACCATATATTGTTATATATATATATATATTATATATTTATATTATATATAACATATATTTATATAGTAGACCCACCCTATATATATAAATATATTTATTATTTATATAGTACCCTTATATATATATAATATTACTTATAATATAAATATATCCATAATGTTATATTAGGATATATATATTGAATACTAATGATATTATATATATATACTATATATATACTATATATATATTAAAATTTAATGATATATATATAAATATATACTATATACAATGACTATATAATGTTTGGAATCCCTAATATGTTTTTTAATAAGTTAAATATTATATATTATATTATAATTATATATATTAATATATATCTACACATTTATAATCATAGATAAATATATATACATATATCTTAAATAATATTTCATAATTAGGTAAATCATATAAATATTATAAATATTATTATATATATATATATATATCTATATATTAATATATCATAATTTACTATATATACTCTATATATTAATATTATAAGTATAATAATAGCTATATATATATATATATTATATTAACGTATTTATATATAATGTATATATAATATATAATATTTATAATATACTACATATATATCTATATATATTTATCACATATTATATACATATATTATATTATTATACTATAGACCTATAATATAATATATATATATAAAGGTTCGTAGAACTTAACGTATCTAAATAGCGATTCGTCATTCTCGCATATGTCCATCATTTAGTGGATGAAACGTTGTTGAAGACAAATGTTCAATAAACTTTCTTGTACAGAAGTTTAGATCGTGGAATGTAGTTTTATAATGTTGAGATGGAGGATGAACTATGTAGCATGTGTATTTATGTCCAAGAAAAAACAAAAAGGTGAAAGGACTGAAGTGATGATACGGATAGAATATTTTTTTAATATTTTGAGAAGTTTTAG
This sequence comes from Trachelipus rathkii, assembly GCA_015478945.1. Classification (NCBI taxonomy): domain Eukaryota; kingdom Metazoa; phylum Arthropoda; class Malacostraca; order Isopoda; family Trachelipodidae; genus Trachelipus; species Trachelipus rathkii. Next base: position 38,821 of record JABUQX010071630.1, on the reverse strand, counting down.
CAAAAAAGAAGTATAGAATATTAAAATAATTTTTATTAATATATCACTTAATATAGAATTCAGCTGTTCACAAGATGGATTAAGTGTTTTATGTTAAAGGAAAGAGGGAAGTTTGTCAAATTATATTTTATCAACTTAAGTCTTCTTCTTTTACGGAGTGCTTGATGAAATATTGCTTGATTTTAGAGCCGCAATAACGTAGTGCCTTGCTTTGCTTTTAGAGAGGTTGGGAGGAGCACCTTCGTTTGATTTCTTTTTTAATCCATATTGAAATTATAAAAAAAATTTCATATCGATTAATTTTTAGATGGTTTACTGAGATTGATGTAAATAAACTTATAGTAATAATTCATGTAACCTAAGCTTGAACATTTGTTTCACTCTATATTGAATTATAATATATATATATATATATATAGTATATAACTAAATACTATATTATTATATATGAATTATCTTAATTATATATATATATTTAGTATATTAATATATAATATATAGTAGTTACGTGCTTTATATAATGATTTATATAATACATATATAATAATATATATATAAATAACTACTATATAGGAGCATATATATATATATATATATAGATTTATAATAATATATTATATTATATATCTATTATAATAATTATACTTTATATTATAGTTACTTTTTATGGATATACTTGAGCGAACTAGCTAGAGTCTTCACTGAGGCTGTCCTCGTAAACTCCATGATAAAAAGTCGTATAAAAGATTTTTTTTGGTGATAACGTCAATGTACTAGTATCTATTTCTTTTATATCATTTCTTTGTAATTTTTTTAATTAGATATTAAGGTAATTGGATGTACTAAGTAATAATGAATGGTTAAACTACCAACATAAGAGTAATAATCCATAACCAAAACTAATTTTTTGATAACACAAAAAGGATTAAGAATGTGAAGTTGTTTGAAGATGTATTAAATAGAGAGGATAAAAATAGGGAAAGCAAAAAAAAGTGTTGGATCATGATTATAAGTAAGAAATTTGTGCTGGGTTTGTTTCATCACTACCAGCGAAACGTTCCTCATGATTGTTGGCTAGTGATGAAGTAAAAGGCATTTAAGTCTTATTTGGCTGGTAATAAAAAATATTTTAGTCTAGATAGCTAATAAGGATTTGAACACTTACACAAAATGTACTAGACTAACTATTTAAGATATTAGGGATACATTATATATAATATTATATATACTATATCTATTATATATTATAATTATATCCATAAAGTATATTATATATTATATATTATATATAATACATTTATGTCATTATTATAATATATATATAATATATATTAATCGTAAACTCTAGCATTTTTGAGTATATGATATAATAATATATATTTATATATCTATTTATATGATATATATATATATTAGGAACTTTTAGAGTAGACACAAAAATATTATTAAATACATACTAACAATTATTTGTGTTTGTGCTTTTATAGGTTTCCATGATAAAATTTATATTTAGAGACCATTGACACAACAACAAAACACCACACCCCGTAACAGCAAAAAAATATCTATAGTATATATATATATACTGTTATCAGGTTTAATAAGTGTATATTTCGTAGTACTTCATATATATAATATATGTTTACTTGATATTTCATCATAACTATTCTTCCTCTGTTAAGTCTTATTAGAATATATATAGTTAAATTAATACAGATATTTCACTATCTAATCTACAAAAGCAATATATATATTATATAATCATATATATATATATTATAAATAATTATATATAATAATTATATATATATATAGTATTATAGTATAATATATATTATATATATATAGTTATTTTTTATAATTATCTATTATATATATATAGATCTTTTTATATATATGATCTTATTTATATATAATATAATATAGTATATATAATATATGATTATATATATATAGATTTATACACAAGACACCAAGTGAAATTAATTATACACTAAAATAATTACACATATATATGTGTAATATATACCAAAATTAAATTGTCTTAATTAATTTGTTTGGTTATAGTTTGTTTATATACCCTATATCATATATATAATATATATTATATATATATAATTATATTAACTTATATATTATATTTATATATATTACTTATTATTATATCATATATATATATAACCCCATTTTATGGTAATTCACCAAACTCTTAGAAAATGAATATAAATAAGAATTAGAAATAGTATTATTTATAAATTGCAGAAATCAGCATTAAAAGTAAATTTTTACAATAAATTCTTTATACTCTCATCTATTCTCTTATTTATTCATTACTTACTATCATTTCAATTATATATATAATAATATTATAAATATATATATATATATAGTATTATATAATATATATATATAAATACGTTATTTATATATATATATATTAGATATACTATGATTATATATCCCACACCAATTATATCTTATTATATATATATATATCATTATATATAAAAGAGAGAAAAGTACATATATAATTTTATATTTATATAATATATATATATTATATATAATAATATACTAAATATATTATATATATAATATATATCAATATATAGTATATTATGTGTATATATAAGTATTTATATAATATTATATTATTACATATGTATATATACTACTATAATATAATTATAACTATTATTATATATTGATAAGTAGATTATATTCATATAATTATATATGATTATATATATATATATATAAATAATAAATTATATATAGAGTACTGTATTAAATTATATATATTGTTAGTATAGCTATATATATTATATTATTATAGTATATAGTACGTACTAAATATATATTATATAATATAATATTTATATCATATATATATATATATAAATTATTAGACTATATTTATAATATATATACTATATAGTATAGATATATATTATATATATATACTTTTTAATTATAGTTATTGATATTATTAATTATTTACCTATATCTATATATAACCTGATCTACTATTTTTACTGATGGCTATTAATATATATTTTTTATAATATAATATATCTATGCTATATATATAAAAGATTTAATTACTATATATATATTTATATATATATATAACCACCATATTAATAAATTATATAGTAAATCATATTTAATATATTATATAAGATTGTGTACAGTCTGATCATATAATATTAATAATATATAATAGTACACGTGTATATATAATATAATATATTTTTATATAGTAGTATTATATATAATTATATTTACTATATATATATATATAATAATGTATAATTGTATATTATACATAAATAATTATTATATTAGATAGTAATATAAATATATAATTTATTACTATATATATTATATTCATATGAATACCACTTATATATATATATATAGTATTATATATAAAATATATATATATGTATATATAATTATATTAATATATAAACTATATAGTATATATTTTTATAATATATTATTACTATATATAATATTTATTATATACTTATATGTTTACATATTATATATACTCACATCTATATATATAACATTATTATTATATATCATATATATAGATTTAGTATATACGTACCCCACCACACCATAGTATATATAAAGTCATATAAGTGATATTTACATATATTATACTTATACACTATAATACTATATATATATCTATTATATACCAAGGGAACTAAAGTAAATCTTTTTAATTGTTTTATATGATTTTATTAGATATTATCTATATTAAATTTTATTATATTACTTATATATAATATATATATATATTATATTTATATTATATATATATATATAATTATAATATAACTATATATATTATATTTGTGATATTTATACTATATTTATATACCTATATACTATATATAATTTATATATATGAATATATCATATCACGTATTATAAATATATATTATATATCTTATTATATATATTACATTATTACTTAATATATTTTATAATATATATATATATATATATATCTATATTATATATTTATACTACTATATATACTACAAAAGAGACAGTAAAGAAAGTTTTTATTTAGTTGATTATGTTAAATTTTGACTAATATTTTCAAATATAACTATATATATTTATATATGTCTTTTTAAGTTATTTGTACAGCTATATCTTGATGTTTTATTAAAAATCAATTACCGTACTTGTGAAATCAATTCATATTGAATATTTATGTTGTAGTTTAAACTAATTTAGTTGTTTGATAAAAATTTTGTCATTGTTAAATTAGACTATTTGCAACACAAGCTTTTAGCTGACAAATTTTTAATGGACGTTAAAGAGTTATTTCATATAGGTTATTCTTTTTCCTTATATATATCTGAATCAAATTCTTTATACTCTATTATGTATTATTTCAATTATAAGAAATACTATTTATAGTAACATTATGAATTTGCACAAAGTTAGATGTACTCATAGGACGAAATCGGCACAAGAGTGCAATGAGTGCTACACACACACCCACCACACACCACACCACCACCCATATATATATATTCATTTTAGTATATATAATATATTAATATGTATATGTTATTATATTATATTAATAATATTAGTTATTGACTATGATATATCAAGAGTGTAGATGATATCTGTATCCGAATCTATGAGATTAAGAATAAATTTCTATATCAGACATCGAATAGTTTATTTACGATTTAGAGCGTATTTATTAGTTTATGAATATGAGAGAAATGTTACCACTCAAACTTTTGCTAACGGAAGGACTGTTAGGATGGTGCGACTAGTAGTTATAATAAGCTTGAGATGATGGAGAATAAATAAAATGTTACTTCTTAAGCTTAGAACAACAGAAGGGAAGGGACTCAATGGTTGATGATGATATAACCAGATTTTCACAGGTAATTGTCTTAAATTTTAAACGTGAAGATGTACTAAACACACCACCAAGTGTGTGTGTATCTGTCTTTTCAGAGCGGATTTCTATGGTGTGTGCAAATAATGATATATACAAAGTAAAAGGATTTTAAAGTGAAGAAATTATGACTTGAGACTAGATAATAGATCATTAATAAAATTGCGAACAAAAAAAGATACGAATGTGCAGATTTTTAGAAATTTTTTGGATGCTTATATTGATATAATGCATTCGTTTGCTGCCACGTGTTAAAATTTAATTTGATGTATTGTGATGATACAGTACCTGATAGGAAGAATTTAAGTCGTACAATAAAGGACACAAACGAAAAGAAAAATTTATCATACTGTAGGAATAATTGCATGAAATCTAAAGTTCACTTTTGATTACGCAGCAAAGATGAAGAGTTGTAAAAACGTATTAAAATAACAAAACATGACTTACAGTTGTAGAAGCAATTATAATAAAGGAAAAACTTGGAATACCACGGATAAACATACAATTGGTTTGATCGTATGAATTGTAAAGTTTTATTCATTACAAGATAGAGGATACTTCTACCCTGATTTAAACAATGTAGCTAGACTACGTGAGAGTCATTTCTGAACGAGGTGAATTCATTTAAGGAAGGTAATAGAGACGACTATAAACTGAAGGATTAGAGCTTAGTTATTGAGACGTTTTTGAAGGACAATCAGTTGGAAGAAATTATATTTAGATTTTTATAAGATATATATATATATATATATATATATATTATAATAATCTATAATATATAGTATATGCATTATATTAATATTATAATATATTATAATTATATTTATTATATATATAATATAGTAATATATATATTAATATTAAAATATAAGTAAACTGATGAATTGTGATTGGGAATCCCCAGCGCGTGAGTAATCAATCATAGAGAACTGTTTCTAATACTATATATTATATATATATATATATATTAGTATATATTATAATATAATATATATTATAGTGTATATCTATTAATACATATTAATATATATATATAATATATAATATGATATATATATTTATTATAATATTATATATAATATATATTATATATATATTTACTATTATAACCTTTCAAGTAACTCCCGAGAGTAATATCTTTCCTGGAGTGAATGGGCACAGTAAGTCATATCGGTACAAGATCTCTATATATATATATGATATAATATAATTATATATAGTATATAACTATTATTATAGTTACTTATTTATATTAAGTTTATTTATATATAATAATGTATTGAAAGAGTCATGTTTTATCTGGAACAATTTTCTTTGTTATCTAACCCACACAAATTAATCTAAAATATGGTAAATATTTTAAATTTTAATTAAAAAAATTAATCATTATTTCAATCGTTTATTGTAAACAGGTGCACTGAATGACAATGAAACAGATAGCTTTAGCTTTAGTCATTGAATCATTTCGTGTACAAACTAGAAGAATAAATTGGATTTTTTTTAAATTTTTTGATCTGAGAAGATTTGAAGATAGGAGAGAGCCCTGAAGAATTTTTACATTTTCTATTGATTTTCGTTGGATTTTTTTTTTGTTTAATATAAAAATCAATATTAGAGTTGAACAATGAAAAGCCCCAGCAAAAAAAATTCGAAATGTCAAGGACAGTAGTAACATAACTAATAATACATACCAAAATAACTCATACATACCTATTATACATATACCCCTAATTACATAATAATTAAATCTATGTAAAATGTAAATACATACTAAAAAATATATATACACATAAATTATATCCAAAAATATACAGTATATGCAAGTGTAATACAACATACTATAATAACGTAATATTCTATATATACCACCCCATATTCTATATATATATATTATATATATATTATATATTATATCTATATTTATTAATATAATATATAACTTATTACACTATAAAAACATATAAATAATAAAAAAATGCATAATAATTAAATAATAAAAAAAATTAGATATATAAGTCTAGCAATCGTGTGGCTACCAGATCCATTGTTAAAAAATGAAAATAATTTAATGAAAAACACAAAAAAATGAAAAATTTCAAAATAAAGGTAAATTTCACCACCCACCCACCCAAATCGGGATGAAATCGAAATTGCTTTACAAAACTCATAAAAAATTAAAAAAGATTTAATTTTGTAAATAATATATGAATCAGATGTATTAGATATTTATGCACATAAATTTGTCATATCTGTTTTATGATATACCTATTATATAATAGTATATTATATCTTTTATATTATTATCTAATAATATATAAGGCATAATAATATACCTATATATTTAGGCATATAATTACCTTTAAGTTAAGGCATGATACTGTATATTAAGGATTAATATACACAATATAGTATAATTTTTTATACTTTTATGGCTAGTATAGTATAGTAAGGCATGATCACTGTATATAGGCATGGATGTATGATATGTATTGTTGTATGTTATTGTATTATTTTTGTTAATGTCCAAATATTTATGTATTTGAATCGGATTGAGGATTCACATAGATAGGTTGCATTATCTATTATCATTTAAATAAAAAGTAACTCTTTCTTTAGTTGAAACACTGTTATGTTTTTTTTTATTGTATAACAGAAAGGAAAGATTAATATTAACTTCTATACGGTCGCTCCTTCTGTCAATAACAGCAAATAGAGATGGAAGAGAAGCTTGAAGTGAGGGATAATTAGAGGAAAAGAAGATGGAGAGAACTTCAAGATAGTGGAGAAAGAAGAGCTAAAGAAGCAACTAACTGTGTAGTTAAAATTAACACAAAAATAATGAGAGAAACAGACATTGTGCTCGGCGGGAGGTTCAAGGTTGGAAGAGACTATCGTGAAAAATCCTCCCGCTTGATAAGATGGGGTACTATAGAAAGGATAAACACACCACAGGAAAGATAGTGCCAAAGTGAAGTGGAAAGTAGGAAAGCTTTATATTTTGTGTGTGTGCTAGTAATGTAACACAAAGAGGTGTGAAACAAGAACAGAAAGTATATGAGTATTACAACAAGGGAGATGAGACCTTGTCTAATAGAGTACTTGAGAAGGAAAAAAACAGTCATTCAGCAGATAAAAGAAATTAAGTTTCTTTGAGCAGCTCTGTTATTAATTGTGGTAATGTTTAAAAAAATTTTTGTGTTTATTTAGGTTTATTTTAACAGAGTAAAGTCTAGAAAGGCCTAACCGAAAGTTGGAAGTTTTTAGAAGGAGATTTAGTAGAGATTGTTTACAGAATTCGAATTTCATTAAGTTGAGAAAGAAGAAAAATTTCTTCCAGCATAAGCAGAATAAGAATCCACAGAACAATTAGAGAGAGCGAAATTTATAAAGAAAGGATAAATGATTTTACTAAGATGAAGGTAATCATACGAATCCAGATGTGTTAGATGTGACAGAGGAGACCCACCCATATTAATGTGAAAGTAAGATATAACAGTAGAGATAAGAGAACTGAGAAACAAACTGAATAGATAAGGAAAGAAGATATGAACTAAAAAAGGATATGAGAGATTTGAGGGAGTAGATAAGGTAGCACCCCGAGGAAAAAAAAGGAAGGGAGATTATGAGAGGGGTAAAAGTGCCGAGTCAGGATAGAATATGATTGTATGTCGCAAAGCAGAAAACAACGTATACCCTGTACATTAAAAATGGAGAAAACAATTAATAAAGTAAGGTAGAAAGTATTCGACAGTGAAATCAGCAGAGGAACGACATACTCAGATAGGAGAATGAATAGAGATTTAAGAGTGATTAAGCAATGAGAGTTAGGTTAATAATCTTGACTAGAAGAAAGTGATAATTATAGTGGATAGTAGCAGGTAGCAGGGTAAATTTTTTAAGGAAAGGCTGAAATGTGGTGTTAAAAACTAGGAAAGTTTAGTTTGAAATAGAGGAATATAGTTAGAAAGAGGAGGGCTAGCAGAGTTGACAGAAAATAACATCAAAATAGGGAGAATGAACATGGAAAGCAACGACCTTATAAGTTAATAGATTTAGGAGCAAATGTAGAAAGCAAAGTATAAGAAAGGATTGGAAATGAGAGAGAAGGAGTAAAAGAGTTAATTAGACCTTATGGTGGAGGTGAGAGAATAGGGAGAAAACCAGTTCTGGACTTTTAGTTGGGAGAATTGGGAAGAAAAATCAGATAGAGATAGAGGCGAAGAGATTACAGAGTATGTTAGGAGATGTTTTTGGTAAGAGCATCACAGAAGAATTTAATAGTGTAGAGACTGAGGTTTATGAGAAATTTAGTTTGATGAAGAGATTGTCGCTGACAGAGTCATCTGCAACAACGATTTCATAGAAAATGAAATATTCAGAAGGTGATAGCGGAACAAAAGAATTTTCAAACTATGATATTAACTGTCTCAAAGCTTGAATGACAGGAACAAGACAAGATAGAAACTATGGATTATGAGGAGAGAAGATTTAGCTGAAGAGATAAAAGCTATTCAGTAAGCTTAAGAGATCCATTATACACAGTAAAATGAAGCGTATCCAGAACAAGAAGTCATTAGCAAATTATACCCAGGTAGAAACAGAGGAGTAATCAAGGAAAGATTCAAAGTTAGAAAAATGAAGTAGGAGGTGACTGTTGGAGAGAAGAGATTAAATAGAAGATATAAGGTTTGTCAGATGTGTAAAAATAGGAGAGAGTGTCATTGTATTTATAGATAAGGACTCAGTGGTGACAACTGGGTAAAGTGTGTTACAAGATACTGGTTCGGGCGTAATGGTGTCTTGCATGTAGGAATGTATGTTGGCTCTATTATCTATGATGATATGTATGTACATGGTATGTATGTCTACTTGTATGTATGTATGTATTTATGTATGTATGTAAATAGTATGTATGTATGTATGTATGTATGTACTCGTCAATATGTATTATTATGTATGTATGTATTATGTATATGTTTAGTGATTAGTTTTTATTGTGGTGTGATGTTGGTGGTTTATCTCTAAGTGTTGAAATTTAATACTAGATAAAAAAAATAACAAACAGAAAGTAACGACTAGAAACATGATAAAAATACTTTTTAGATTAAGTATTTTAAATCGGAAAATAGTAAAAGAAATAAATATAACAACTTTAGTTATTAATGAGTTGTTGATAGAATACGGAAGAAGTTCATTAGAAGGAAGCTATGTCTTTCATTATACGAATACTAAATATGGAAATCTATGATTTGTTACTCATTATTAAATTTTAAAAATTGTTTATATTGTTTATAAAATTTAAAACAAAAATCTACTTAACTAACACCCAATTCGCTATCAGGTACATATTTTTTAATAGCCATGAACAACTAATTTATATATGGCTAATAACATATACGTTTATAATATTAGTATAACTATATATTTAAACTGAATATATAGTATATTATTTATATACATTTATATATCACATCTATATAGTATAAAGTACTTGTGCTAGAAAAGTGTGAAATAATTTCAGACTGATAAGTCAGTCACGAAAAGCTGTATAGTACATTTTTAACTATACAGACTAAGACAAGGAAAATAAAAATACGCTAAAATTATATACTACTAACTCTAACTCTATCAATATTACTATACATAATTATATATTTATAATAATATTACTATAGTTATTATTATACGGCATATTATATTTATTTACTATAATATTAGTATATATTATATAGATATTAAAATTCTTGGTGATATTTTATATATATCGTTTAACATCGATAAGTTCTGTAAAGTTAAAAAACTAAATTGGATTTACACAAACACAAGAGGGATGTTGAAGATGACAAATTTGTTTTTTTTATATTTAATTACTATAACAATGTTGAGTTGCATTATGTATTGATCTGCATCTGTTTAGTATTAATGAAAGGTAACTGTTGACATTACGAGGGGAGTGTGGACCGTTAGGACTATTTGGATTCAATTTAATGGGATGAATCTATTCTTCATAGAGAGTATTTGACAGGTTATTACTTTTGTAAAAGACGGAGAAGAAGGTTAGAAACATGACAGCTCATATGGAAGGTAAGGATAGATACTAGCATAAGTTCAAATATCTTTGGTTTTCATCATTAATAATTATATACTAATCTTATTACTAGCACAAGTATATATTATTTATATATTTATATTTTAATATGATATATAGTGATTATACTATATATATTTATATATAACATAGATATATTCATATAATGTTACAATATATATCCAATGTGTCATATCTTCATATCAACATAATAATGAAGAAGGGCGGTCAGTGTACATACAGGAAAAGGAAATTAGTGAGATCATGAGAGTCAAGAAAGAACTGATCAAATTCGAACTTTGATAACTTTTTGTTTACGAGAATCGTCAATTAGGAAATAAGAAAAGAGATTACGGATGAAACCTACCTTATGTCTCAATGTGGGTGTATCAATTGAAAGTGATAAACTATCATAGACAACATTGCAGTTAATTCTCGAATTTCATATCCCACCAATTGGACAAACAATCAATATTATTCGATACCACAAATCTCATTAATACTGGGATAATAACTTTTTTACGTTTAACAGTAATTACTTATATAAAGTTACTAGCTTAAACAAATAATATCTTTTGTTTATTCAAGAAAAACATTAAGTATATTCCAATTATATTCTCCCATTTTAAATTTCTTAAAAACAATACTACTCTAATACCGTAAGTCAGAAATTGTATACACTTCTTCAAAATAAGCAATTTCGGAATATGTAGATGCTCTAAATTCTACCAACAGTACACAAAATACTATTTAAATTTTTTCAGGAATCTTAAATACTTAAATTTAAAAGGTAACAATAAATCTGTAAATAAATCAGCGATAAGTAATTTTCGTAGCCACAAAATTTTGGAAAGGCTTAAATTATTCGATTTCTAATGAACATAATTCCTTTTATAAATTCTATTAAATATTAAATAAGCAACCTTTTTAAAGCTATTTACATATATATAAATTCCTAATTACAAATGCAATAACTTAAGTATTATTTATTATAAGTATTATCTATAATTTAATAATTAATTAAAATATTACTAGAATCTCTTTTAATAATAATTAACACAGCTAATATGTAGGAACCATAGTATTCATGTCGATAATCTATAAAAAATACATACAAAATCTACATTCTTTCTAAATCAGATAAATCATGAATAAAAAGGAGAATATACATAGTTCTTAGTTAATAATTAAGACTTAACTTAATAACTTTACACATCATTATTTAAAATATTAATTTGTTATAAATTATTTATACATACGAGGCTAAAAGAATATATGTATGAAAAATGCATAGAGATTCTTATTTATATATATAGACTTTTTTACATAAAAACATAATAGAAATTTAGTTATTATTTATTTAATCATTTGTTCACGTCATAAAGATGGGACAAATAATAATTTATTAAACTTGTTTTAAAAATCGACTTGAGTCGGATGATATGTTTTGTTGTCTCGATAAAGTATATATCTTTAAATTAATAAACTATTATACTACTAAGTTACTAGTCTTACTAACTTACTATAATGGGTACTATATCAATCAGGAACTTACTAATAAACAGATTTTTAAAAAGTTAAAATTCAAATAATCATATAGCTATATTACATTTATGGAGTTATTAACATTATTCTAATTACTTATATTTTTAATAACTTATTATAATTTTTTACGAGGAACTTAAAAGTGTTATCTGAATCACACCATATGTGTGTGTGTTGTTTCCTGAAACTTATCTTGAGAAATGTTACAAAATTTATATTGTGAGGCCTACTTTAAAAAATTATCCTTAAGTAAAATTAAAGACATATATATAAATAATAACAGTCTACGGTATATTTTGTAGATGAGGTGCATTTTAGTGAAACTCAGTAATATTCGAATGTAACATTTAGTCGTGTTTAAAAAAAAAAACTTATAGAACAGTTATATTTAGATTTATATTTATAGTAAATGTGAAAAAAAATTGGAAAATATATTAATTTAAAGTAAGTTAATATTATTATTGTACTATATTATTATATTAAAGTAGTTGACCATGGAGAAATAATCATAGAAGACTTTTACCATATGTATTGATGACATACAGGCTTAGAAAATGGTTTCTAAAACGATTGTAGCTCCTTGTTGGGTTAAATAAAGGGCTCGAGTCAGACGTGAAGAAAAACTTAATTACAAGGTAAACTTACTAGATAAAATAGAATAGAATTTGAATTATATCTAAATCTAATTTTTATCTATAATAGGACAGGACAATTGCGAAAAGAGTTAGTTCAAGAGTTGTTTTACAGTGTAAGAGAGGACGTCACATGCTTGATGAGATGGGAGAAATAAATAAAGCTGTCTTCCTTACGAGTTCACATATTACGAATTAATATGAGATTAAAATTTTTGTTTTTAAGAAAGAGAGGAGTTGGAGTTGATGTATTATATGTTATTTGAGATATTTCTTGGAGGAACACAATTTGCATTAATTGTATTTTCAATTAAACGGTAATGTTTACAATGAGTGGAAATTAGTGATTTTTTAAGAAAAACTGATATTGCACCCGTGGCAGAAAATATACGAGTGAAGTTAGAAGTTTCTAAATTTGCATAATTAATAGTAGAAATGAAATAAATTGTACAGAGAAAGGGGACAGATTCATCACAAACTGAAAAATGAGCGAGGATTTTATGACTATTTTCATAAATTACAGTGACGAATTTAATGGCCTTTTAATACACCATTCAATAGAAATCAATAAACATCTTAAAAAGTTGTCACGGGACACAATGATGAAATTAGGAAGAAACAATTTTAAGAAGTATTCGTAAGATATTAAAGTAGAAATAGTATGAAGAAAGATATATACATTCAAAATGAAATTAATTACTTCATTTACTAAGTTGCACATATTTTATGAGAAAAATTAGTGTTTATTACATATTTAGTTTCAAAAACAAACCCCCCATCGTAAAAATGAGACAAAGACTCAAGACATTGATATACTAAGGGTAAAAACGAATTTCTAATTAATAACAAAGAATTGGTCAAGAATATTTGGCAATTACAATTTTTGTTATATAGTTATTATATTTAGTTTTAATAAATATATATACTATATTATAACTATATTTATTATTATAAACTTATATATTCTATATATATTATCTTTAATATTATATTATCTATCTATATACACACCCACAACCACCACGTTGGATATATATAATATACTATATATATGATATATATTTTATATTAATACTATATTCTGTATATATACTATTATTGTATATACTAATTATATATAGTTACTTTTATGATTACTTCTATGGTATTTTATATCGCCATTATAACAGTAATATATATTTATATACATTATATATTGATATATATCATATGAATCATACTCTGATCTATTTGTATATTATTATAATAGCACTATTATATATATACCTATATATCTCTATATATATATACTATCAATATATATATACCTACTGTCACATTAATATGTATTATGTATGTATTCTTTAATATATGTTCTACATCTATTAAATTACTTTCGTATATTATATTTCTATATAGTTTTAGTGTTGTATAATATATAGAATATATATATATCGCTTAATTTATATATACCTTATATATTTATATATATCGTTTATATATATTTATTAGATGATATAAATAATATTAAATTATTATTGTATTATCTACATGATGGAAAGTTAATAGATAGGAGGAATAGTTGTTTCAAGGAATCACTGCGATAGGATTGAAACATCAAGCTATCGTCTTATTGCTTTACATTCTCTACAATCATTTTCCAAGGGTCTCTCCTTCTCACTGTGCTTGTATAATTTATTGTAGAGTAAAGAATGATATGAATAATAAAATAATCATGAAAATGATTGGATCACTATTTTTTTTGAAAGGTATAAGAAAACAATATTTTGATGAGACTGGGTGTAAGTTCAACATGAGTTAAGAAATTTACCACTCAGATTAATTTACTGATCAGAATCTCTGTTTACTGTTGATCAAGATTTTAACATTAATTTTAACTTGAGATGATATGCACAATTAAACAGGGAAATCATTCTTAGCAATGGATGGCGAGTATAGTATGTAACCACCCGAACGTGAAAAAAGTTTATATACCATTATAAAAATCTCGATTCTTCACTTTTAAAAGATAGAGATAAATACGCTGTTACATGAAAAAATGTAGCTTAATTAAGTTTAGCAGCTGTTTTTAGGGTTTAAGAAGAAAAAATTTAAAAAGAAGACAACTTTATTAAGGAGGAAAGAATTATATTGAAAATTGAAGGTGTAAAAGTAGATATGAGAAAACTAAAAACTTATGAACTTTTTAAAAATAGCTCTTAAATAAGCCCCACCGCTTATTGTAAAGGTAAATTTCAGATTTGCTGTTTGCCGTGGATATTTAGCTCTGCCTACCTCTCTTACACGTTGGAACGTTGAAAGCTAGTACCATTGCGAGATCGTACCGTTTATTAATAACCCGCAAATAGATGAGAAGCACGCAAGAAATGTAATGTTTTTTAACTTTAAATTTTTCATATTATTAAAAATATGATGCTAATTTTATTTAACTTTATTTCTTTCTTAATAAAGATTTTGGTTAAAAAAAAATGCAAAATTGTTCATTCATTGTAAGATTTTTACATATTGCTATTATTTTCGTATTAATATAATAAAACTTTAAATATCACTGTATTCTATGTAACGAATATTATACATATCCAGTAAAAACTTATAATATATATATAGTTGTATTGATTTTTTGCTTAATTAAATATATTATTGAATCGTAGTAATATATATGTTTATATTGTAAGTATTATTTAATCATTTTATCCTATTATTATAATATATATATTATTTATTATATATATAGTTACTTATCTCATAATTATCTATACATTCTATTGATTTATATACCTTAATATATATTAGTAATTATAATAATGTATATACATGGAGTATATTATACACTAATTATATATGATTTTATATATTTACTTTATTCATCTTCATCATTTCTGTATATGTTGAGCGACAAATTATGTTTGAAAGTTATTATTTTTAACGTACTTTTGATTATAAGCCTATGCTTTATGTGATTATAGTGATAAGACTTGATAAAGCTGAATAGGTTAAGAATTTTTTAATTTTTTTAATTATTATTATAAGGTAAAAAGTTATTACATAAACTTTTAAATTATTAATTAATAAAGATCAACACAATTCCTGCTCATATTCTAAAAATTTCCAAAAAGAAATATTAATTATTTTACAATTGAAATCTTTATGAAATTTCGTACTTAGAAATTGACTATATTTATAGTATATAGTAGATAAATAGATAGAGAGAAGCCCACCCACCAGACAGAAATGGGACGAGAGAGAGAGAGAAGAGAGAGAGAGAAGAGAGAGAGGGTGACGATGAGGCAACCCAGAGAAGTGAGAGATAATTATTCTTTTTTATAAATTATTTGTACAGAATTTATTGTCAGAAGTAGTTAGTACCATCGATTTGTATATTTTTTTGTAAAAAGAAGGCGTATGATTCATGTATATTCATATATTATTTTATATGAATTTGAAGATTTTAATGTCCGATTCACATATTTTTAAAGGGAGGGGAACTGAAAAACACAACGTTTAATAGTATGTAAGCAAGCAGTCGTGAGCTGAACATGATGTGCATGTGTGCGCTTGCGTTGTTACGATATAACTAAGCAGAGAAGCGGTTGTTAAAATTTTGGCACCTCACTACTACATAACTCATAAGTATATATATAAGTAACTGTAACCACCAAGACTGCCACTTTTACAGCAACTAATATAGTTTTTTAAGCCCACGTTTTATATATGATCAATATATTTAGAACTGTAGTATATATACAGACTTATATATACTATATTCCCGTTTCTTTTCATTCATACAATTCTTTCAAATAATATAATATATATATTTTAATATATTTATACTGCTGAGTTATACTTATATATATATATATATACTCTGTATAAAAACATACTATATATATATGAATACAAGATAATATATATAGATATAATATTATATATAGTATATTATATTGAGGTTAGGTTTTTTCTTGCTACGATCTATTAGATTAATGTTACTTCATAGTCCCAGTCTGTGGAAAGTATACGTTTAAATAATACTATATTACACACACATATAATTCTACATATATATTATATTAAATATATATAATATATATAATATTTATATGATATATATTATAATATTTATATAATATATATATATATAATATTAATATATATTAATATATATATATATATATATATTAATATATTAATTTATATATAACTAATATATATATATATATAATATATATATATAGTATATGTTAATTAATATATATATATATATTATATATAAATAAATGTGAGAAGAATAAGTAATCATATAAATGTGAGCAATCCACGTAGACGTTAAGAAAGTCAGTATCAAAATCCGACTAAAGCCATAAAATCTAGGTTACTTGATTATATTCTATACTTAGATTCGGTTGTTAGTGTTACAGTTCACATTATCATGTTTTAGCTTGAAACATCCAATATAATCACATAATTAAATTAATTACTCTTACAAAACATGTCTCCAGAGAGATGTTCGATAGTATAGTAACAGACTTGCAAGTTTAGAAAAGGATCTGGCTAATATTAATTAGAGTTACTCCAGATTGGTAAGAACTGCATCATTTTTCAGGTTGTTGTGATTGAATAAATAGGAATTGAGTATATTGGACGTTGATGTACAACTAGTACATTCAATCGGAAGCTTTCAACCGAGATTATCTTTGTAAATATAACTCAGCAGTAAAGAGCTGCTGTGGCAAACATTAACCAACACCCCGCGAGCGTCTGAAAGTTAATCATTCCTTTTCGGTAGAAATTACACGACTGATTATATACTAAATATATATTTTAGTATATCAAATAAATAATAATACTCATCTTGACTTGACGTCTAGGTTTTTTATACGTCACATTTTAGCCCTGAGGGCGCGTATTTTAAGCCTAATAGGTAACCCACTGTGACTATATATATATGAGCGCGAGCTAATATAGCTATATGATATAATATATACAAATATAATATATATATATATATATATATATTATACTGATAAGTATTATAAATATACTGTTATGAGTAAAGCTCTTTTTCTCTTATTTAAGAGTATTTTGAGCGTCTTCCTTTGAATAAACAAGTTCTTACTTATAAATTATACTTATATATAAATTATTAAAGAAAGGTTTCATTCTAGAAACAGTAATACAGTGAGGTCCGTTTTCAATATTGCTATAAACATAAACACAGTCTTAAATATGTGAATAAATTTGGTTCTGATAATAATCTGATGTCTGGATAGCGGAAGTAGTATTATTGCTCACCCATATACCCTCCTTTTCTCACCTTGCATGGTCATATGGAGCAATACTTATTAAAACTAAGTATAAAATTCCTCAGATAGGCTAAAGTATTTACACTCTAAAGCAACTTTCCTTATTAATTAATATTTATTCAAAGGGTCTAACTAATACAGTATAAAAGAAATTTTTAAAAATAGTTATGTTAAGGTGACAACAGCAATTTATAGCAAATGTATATAAGATATATTATATATAATATTATAAACATATATATTATTAATAATTAATATAAATATATTAAGTAAAATATATAAATAATATAGTAATATAATATATTTATATATATTAATATATATATATATATTACTCACGTTAAAAATTAATATATTTAATTATATAATTGATAGCGGTAGTTGCTTTTTAAAATAAATAGGGAATCCAGAGCCGCAGCTGGAACCGGGAAAACCATTTAGTGCTCCTCTGATTAAAAATATATTTACTTTAAGATATAGAAAAATTATATTACTTTTATTGCGAAATCAGTATACCATCTATTTTATAGAAATTTTCTAATATATCTAGAACATATAAAAAAATAGCATTACGGTTATGAGTATGATATTTGAGTATATGGTGGTATTATATTTAGACTGAGGAGAATACAATTAACGAGATCTTCAAGAGGACGCTTTTTAAAGTTAAAAGTAAATCTTTTAGTATGTATAAGTTTAGTAAACCGAAAAGATACATAGTAATATAGCCAAACAAGCTATGTGATGAGTATATATGATTGTAGATTCGGTAAATCAGTTAATAGGGTATATATATATTATATATAACTAATACTATAGCGATAGAAGTTTGTTTACTTAGAATGATTATTATGCGTGTGCGTCGTCAGGGGCAGGGCTGGGTATATAAGGGGCCAGGGGAAGGCAGTGCCCCCCTAGAGTGTTACTCTTATAGAGTTCTACCTTGCGATTTTGTTTTACCCTACGCCCGTTCGGGGGCCGTGAAGCACTTTATATATATATTTAATATAACGAAACTGAACATATTGTTAAATATTTGTAAGTTTTAACATAGTTTCATCAAGTTT
Source organism: Trachelipus rathkii (assembly GCA_015478945.1). Classification (NCBI taxonomy): domain Eukaryota; kingdom Metazoa; phylum Arthropoda; class Malacostraca; order Isopoda; family Trachelipodidae; genus Trachelipus; species Trachelipus rathkii. The sequence goes on along the minus strand of JABUQX010071630.1, from coordinate 19,241 downwards.
GTATATTACACCCCCATATATATATGCCCATATGAATATATATATACCGGTTATAGGGTAGTTATCCCATCTTAGGTGAAGATGTTAAATATTATACAACCCTTTCGTAAGTATTTTATTAGTACATCTATATATATATTATGTATATAATCTTCAGTAATTATCTATATATTAATTTACTTTGTCAATAAGTTAAGCCATTTAAAAAATTTGAAGAAATTACCTAATGAGAATGGCCGATGCCAGGAGCCATGCATGACTAAAAAACCATAACAGTACACGAAAATATCATTCTATTAATCAGGAGACATTTTTACGCGCAGAAAATTAAAAAAATAAAAAAAAATAAGCCTCTTTTCAAAAATATACATTAATAAGATTTAGTAAATTGAGGGAAAAACAGTTCTATAAATCGAAAGATGCGGCTACTCCCATCGACACGGAAAGTTGCCAAAATGTTTGAATTTTTTCTTTTCCTACAAATAGAGATAATCCCAGACGACGGTGATAAATCAAGCAATAACAATACAGAGCGCGGTTTCGTCGTGCTAATTCAATGACGCATACCGGCGTACGACGCCGTGGGGAACTTCGGTCCCCAGCCTCTGTCCCTTCCGTCTCGGCTCGGAACCTTTATAACCTATACGCAAAGGATATAAAAAGAAAACTAGACGAAGCATCTGCCAAAATTATACTTCGTTAAAGGAGATTGTCAATATACATTCATTCAACAGTCACACCAACTTCATATATTTCACTACTACTCTAAAGCTTATAGCTTGTTTATTTTCATCATTGCGGATGATTAAGAAATATCTAGAATTAAATTATTTTCCTCAAAATTTCTGCCTCGGTAAAATGTCTCCTGATTAATAAAATGAATTTATTTCGTTGTATATGCGTATATTCTAGTACATGCCTGGCCTTTCGGGGATCTGTATCCTATATATATTAATATATAAATATAACTAATATATATTAATATAAACTATATAATATATATTATAGGTATATATATATAGAGCACTAAAGAGTAGAGCTGCCGTAGAAAGTATCGGCTGTTGTTCATTAAGCATATAAATTAGAATTGTTATAATAATAGTATAATATATAAAATATAGATAATACGTTAAATCTGTACAGTATTATAAGTAAAGTACCATAGGTATATTTAGTATAGTATATATATATACATAGGTAGTATATATATATTATTATATATATATATATATTTATTATATATATATATATATAATATATATATAGTAATATATATATCCTAATGTATTATTATATATAATAAATATATAATTATATATATTATAATATATATATATAATATATATAATATGATCAAATTTAATTACAAAAGGATTGACCTATACGATTATAGTGGTTAAATATATATATATCTAAGATAATATATATAAAAAGAAAGTGAAGTCCGTAAGAGTATACATTATTTAGCGACTCTTAGTAATAGATTATATTAGAATAGTATAGTATATAATGGTAATATATTTGAAAAAATATATAAGACCAGTTTCGTTATAGAGTTAATATATAATAAATTCGTAATCCCTACCGTGTGAATGTCCATCGATTTGAAGACTGATCCGTTTTTAAATTGAAATGCTGGAATTTAAAGGTTAGCCTTTTTATACTTTGCCTTTTACAAAGCTGTATGCCCTCAAGCATTGGCCGTGCCTACGCAATTTCAAGGGTAGAGTTAGCCTCGCCCGTTACCAATGTTGGGGCGATTTAATATTGACTAAACCCACGTTTAACTAAACGTTAAGACAATCTTTTGTTCTCCACTCGTATCAAGCGCGGGTACTTTGGGTTGAGGAAAGAAGTGATTTTGTCAATTGTCCCTCAGAGTGTCTGTTAGCGCTGTGAGTTTCACTTTGTAGTACGTACCATAAAGTATAGTCGTCTAGTCAATTTTGAAAATTGGGGCTGGTGGAGTACTCGTAGCACCGCTTTTAGTGTTTACTTTCAAAGCAAACTGTGGAGCAGCCCTAGTCAATTTCAACTTAAGTTCCACCCCTGGAAGTAGAAGTCGCTCCTGATTAAGTAGATCCCCCATTAGTCGACCGTAAAACTCGTATGTGTTACTTGGAGATTTCGCTGCCCTTTCAATATGCTTATCTACATCTTTAAGAGGCTTGTAGAAAACCACGAGGATTGCAGGGGGATTGGTTTCGCACTTCACTAAAGTTTAAAAGATTGTTGATGTAGCATTTGTAAGGGAAAAGGCTGTAGCTGAATTAACAGGTGTTTCATTAAGAAATATTTCCACTGGCTGAAAGCGGTATACAAGAAGTTAATCTCAGTGTAAACGACATGATCATCGGCTGTAGGTAGTTCGCTTCCATCTTCTGATAAAAGTTTCACTTTCAAGTATAAATGGATGTCGCAGGGATCGATGAAAAGTCCCGAAACAGTTACTATAAAACTCAAAGGTGCCCCAATAAAAATCGCTTTATTGTAATAATCGAGTAGATGGATTGATAGACAGCGTAATTTGCTATTAAGCACCACTACTTTGGGTTGCGCTCGGAACATTAAAAAAGATTTAATTCTGGATTACAACAGCATGGACGCACTGGTTTAAGAAATGCCTCCTGCGGTGCAAAAGCTCCCCTAAGAATGACTAGAATATAAATATCACACCTCTTATATACCTTCCCTAGATAAGGTATATAATTCTGATGAGGCCCCTCAGTCGCCTTGTACTTTAAGTAGAAGAAAGTGTTAGCGAACCTTTCGCGCAAGAACCTGTTATTTACTTGTTCAAACATGCCTTCGACTTAAACCGTTCCATCTGCTTATAGCAGGACATGGCTACAGTGGAGGAGGACATTTCTGCCAGATCTGTGGAGTTTTCAATTGTTATATGAAAAGAAATCGCCGAATCGGCAGTGACTTACACGTGTACTAGTTCCATGTGCCAGCTTACAGTAAACCAAAGGGTATGTATGAATACAGAAGAACTACTTAATGTGATTGTTTACATCTGAAACATCAGTCGCACAAACATTAATAACATTCAGGATTACTCCGGAGTAAAATTAGTCATCAAGCCGAGTGTAGAGGAAACCTAACAACTCACTAATCAGGTTTGTCAATGAACATAACGGATATCAGAAGGATGGTAAGAGTTATGGAGAGCGTATAACACGGTGTACATTTAAGGCCCACCCGCTACGGGTTTCTTTATTACAGGGAATACAACAGTTGAAGTATATGTCTGAGGCGGGATGCGTAGAGGGTGTTATACAGAGTTATTGTAAGGGTGAATGTCTGAGTAGATCCACGCTAAATACCAGCCACATTGATATTCTGTATCAGGAATACTACACATTTAAGAAAAATGCTTACGGGTAACTCTGAAGATAATTATTGAATACTCCATGCTGAGTCTCCATAGAACGCTTGCCATCATAGCAATTTATTTCAATTGTTTAAAGAACAATGGGTGACGGGTTCTATTTACATGACCCCCGGCCAGAAAATAAACCGACGCTAGCCATACCACTGATTTCTTGACGTGATCTTTTCACATATATATTAGGGAGAGCGGCGTGGCGTGGGCCATGGGGGTGCCGGGCGCAGCGGAAAACCAAGTCGTACATATACTAAAGATACCCTACTGGGAGGCGAGAAACGACCTCCCTGAACGAGTGGCCATATTTGAAAGCTTTCGAACGAAGTATTTGAAATAACGTAGAACCTGCTCCTTAGGGGGGGTAATCCGTATAAGAATATATTTTAAATAGGAAATCTATGGCATACTACATCCCTTACTGAACTAACAGAGTGCCTCATGCGTGCGAGGACCGTGTTTATAAATCATGTTCCCGTTAACACCTGCAACATGTCTTATAGCGGTCACTGGGTCGGTGGCACCAAAACATTTGCTACACTAAAATTATTAAGTGAATAGCTATTAAAAGCCCCTGTAAAATAATATGGTGTTATAAAGGCCAGGGTCGTTATGTTCAAGCAAAGGTTAACGGAGATATAAAAAAAGCCTTATTGACTCCATTCCTATTGAAGGTTCATCTTATGACGGTAAAATCGTCGTTACGCATAACGCGGGAGATCTGGATCGCGCCCTGGGAGCGCGGGGTGGAGCGACGGCCAGAGGCGGGTCGGGGGGAGAGATAATCTTAAAAGGACGACATATAGGAGTCATCACATCCATATGGCATCGACTCGCTCAATGGATCGTGCATAGCGTGATTATGGGGAGTGGCTGAACCGTTTACTGCTTTATACCACCATCTAATATCTCCCAGTGTTGTTTTATAGCAGAACCATTTTCCATCAAAGCAAGCATATGCCGTAAGTATCTCCTCTGACATACCCAGTACTTGATTCTTTTCGGGCAGAGAAGGCGACATGAGTCAGATCAATGGCGCCTACGTTGCCAGTCAAATGTTCCCCCCTTCAAAGGAAAGAGTGGACTTAAACAACAGGTATATAGGAAGAGGTGTACCTTCCCCGGAAACCCCACGGTCTCTATCTTTGATGTGCTGAAAACTCATCACCCCTAAAAACAGCATTTACAGGTCTGCCGGCGGCTCCGCCACCAACATTGCTACCTTTCCGAAATTCGAAGACACTGTTATATTCCTGATATGAGTAATGTTGATAGAAAGGAAATATTTAACGCGTTGATGAAAAAATATAAGGGGGAAGAAACTACAGCTAAAAAAGAAAAAGGAGAACTACTAAAAAACACTGCATTTTTGAGTTATATTTAACTGTGTCTGTGAGTACTGCTAAATATGATAAAAATCGTCTTATATACCATTGGTGAAAAGCTAGGTCAGAGAGAAGAAAGTTACGGCGCGCCTCACCAGCAACATCATTCGTAAGCTTGTGCGTAAAATAAAGATAAAATCTTACACGAAAACAAAAGAAAACTGTTACAGCAAGGAGATGGGGGGGGTTTCCCTTCCATTTACTCTCTCAGTAGTTGGTCCCTTGTTGTTCTAAACTGTTAACCAGGAATCACGCGTAATATAAGAATGAGAAGGAAGGCAGTAGGCTAATCCCGCTTCCCGATCAGAGTATACAAAGTGTACAGGATAATTCTGCTGCGGCCTATCGCGCGTCCCAACCTCTTGCTGAAACACTACATGGATCCCCGCGAATTGAGCAAATAGGCGTAATTATTGAAAAAGATCTGTATGGTAATATTACTTCAAAGTTAATATAAGCCGAGACAAAGGTTTGAAATATCAGGAAATATTACAAAAATTATTAGAAGTCAAAGACAAGTATACAGGAATGCAGCCTATTTCAAATGAAGTTTCACAACGTGACTATGAAAGAAAGGATTTTAAAAAGGTTTTAGAAAACAGCTTACCTCCTACATTAATAAAGGTAACGCATTATATGATACTTTAAAAGATCAGTTAAATTGGAACGAATTAGGCCAGATTGTAGTTAATGATCAACCCCTTCAAGGGTCAAATATAGTAGACTTGGTCTCAGACCCAGTTCGTAGACTGGCAAAAAGAAGCCAGGCCCTATACCCAGGGATGGGCCGTCATAAACCGCGAGTTTACAGGGTGATAAATTTTCCTCGAGCCTTAATTTCATAATAAGCAGAGCTACAGGATTGGGATAATCATTATAACCCATCGGTTTCCGAAACGGCAGGCCTAATGAACGAGCCCTTACAAGGAAATTTACCATTCGAGCGGGGGCCCGGTAATCCCGGCGCGTTTTTAGAGCAAAAAACTAATAATAGTCTCAAGTATAAGAAAAGAAACGAAATGAATTAGCGCGTAAGTCTCCGACTGGTAAAAGTAAATACAGCTTACGCATGTTGAATACAAGATACAACTGTATTCCACTCTCATTCATAAATCATGCAGAAACAAGAATGTCAAGGATATACAAGAAATACATCAGGGAACATTCTTGTGCTATACAAGAACGACCGGTTTCATACTCAAATTAGTGCCTAAAGTTTGTAAACTCGACGACCTCTTAGTTTCACCCATGTATTAACTCTTAAGCCTACAGCAGATGATTGCTGAGGGCAACGCTTAAGTCAACAAACGGGCGGAGCAGCAGATAAGCTCCGTCTCCACCTCTTATTTCATGTATATAAAACCCACGCATGCGTCTAGCGAACCATATATTGTATTCCTACCTTGGGGCCAAATGGGGTTAGTAGTTGTGTTACGACCGAAATGGCCTGCTTAGGTAGAAAAGAGATAGTGAGTTAACGTCATGTCGCATAGGTAGAGGCGCTGTCATCCTTCGTTTTAGAAGAAGACCATCAGGGGATAGCTACATTACAGTCTAACAACCTCTCCTACTAATAATATATATATATAATATAATTAAATTAATATAAATATATATATAATAATTTATATAATATAATATATATATAATATATACTTATAATATAAAATATATAAATATAATATATATATACTATATATATATATATATATAATAAAATATATATATAATATATATATATATAATATATATAGTTAATATATATATAAATACTCATATACTAATACTTATTAATAAGTAGCTCATTTTAATTCATCTATTACCCTAATTATTAGTATATAGCACAGGTTTCCAAGAGTTGTCCCGTCATTGCTATCTTAAAACTATTGAATATACCCAGTAAAAAGGAATACAGTTTTCGAATCAGCGTAATACTCTACCTGCTGGAACGTATTAATCCTAATGTAATAAATGAGTTAAATAACTACAATTAGATATGTTCGGTCGTTAAAAATTGATAAATTCTATCAAAAAAATCTGGCAATCTCTAAAAAACAGTTCATTATAATCGGCTCATAAATTTGTAACAGGTGTCGCTAACGCGGTCGTGAATCGCAAAAATCTCTTCACGTGCACAAAAATTAAACTATACTATATATATTATATTAAATAATTTTACTATAAATATATTATCATATATTTATATATATATATATTATATAATATATAATATATATATATTATATATATATATATATATATATTATACATATACTATATATATATATATATATATACGGCACACTAGGGGCTTCTCCTCCGAGCCGACGTTACACAGTTACGAGTTTCCATACCCCGTAGGGAGGGGCGAGGAACCCCCGCGACACCCAAATACCAAAAATCGGGGGTTCCGGAAGACCCTCCCCGGAGGGGGAAATAATCCTACCCCCGTAGTTCTAGTTCCCCGAAGGCCGAGAGACCCCGCCCCCCCTGCCATCGGGGTGGTATACCCTTGGGTATTCTTTAGTTTTAAACACCACCCCTTATTTAAAGGGCAAACGCAAATGACGGTTAATTAAAAAATAAGTTTTTTAACAATTACTCTTCTACATCTTTAGTAGTAACTTTTTCTCTTTTGAGAGACGCCTGTTTTTTTACGTTTTGATTTTTAAAACGAGAATTAACTCTCTTTGGACTAAGAATTGCATATTCTATTCCGTCTATCCTACGATGATGATAGCCCCTCAAGTAATAGCTTGTTTTATATTATGAAAATAATCTTCTGCTTCAATGAAACGCTACCATATTATATATAGTTATAGTTATATCTGTATATTAATCACCACTATTGTGCCTCATATATATATAAATATATAATTATAGTACCCTGAAGAAATATCGATCATAGCTAAGAGGAAGTCAACATTTGTTAGGTTTTATATAATATATATTAATAAAACTATATATATAGTATATAATAGTATAAAATACATATCTTATACATGAAAACATTTCCAGAGGTTATAATATAATTATATCCAGTTTGAGATGGCGAATCCCGAAATCGGACGGATTCGCGATCAAAATCCATAGGCTGGATCGGATCGGATTCGGATTCGAACCTTTCCACACACACGATTCGATCGGTACATTCGAACCAAGTCTGGATTTGATTCTCGGTGTGATTCGGATCGGCATTACAAACATACGATTCGGCATTCGGAGCTCGATATTCGAATCCGGAATTTCGAAATCCGAGTCTATTTCTTGTTTTCTAAAGCGTGATTCAAAAACATTAAAATAATAAAAAAAAAAAAAAACCGAAAAACTGAGAACCAATCAAGATGCATATTCTCTATTAATTGCTAATCAAACGCCATAGGGAGAAAATAGACGTTTACTCTGAAATCATGGGAAAACTAATAATTGATAGAGTAGTTAAAAAAATTAATTAATTTTTAATAGATTATATATTATAAGCTCATAAGTCGTAACCTTGCTAATATTTACTTATATTAACCTTCGCCTCGTTCTTAAAAAATTAATTTAAAAGGCCCATAAAGCGAAAGAATTAGAAAAAATTCAATTTTATAGCAGTCCCCTTAATAGAAAATGTAAATTAAAATAATAATATAATATAATTAAATTATAATATATAATATATCGTCATCTGTTTTCTCACCAATATATATAATATTAATAGTTAGCGCAATACTGCTATAGTATATAATATAAGTATTAATACAATAGTGATATATAGTGAGTTAAATAGATCCATAGAGTACTTAAGTTTAATAATATATACAAAGATAGATATATAAATTATATATATTAGAACCCACGTATACATCAGATTGGGTGAATTCTTAATTATGGTAAAAGTTTGGTAAACTGATAACAAAGCAAAAAATAAAGGTAAAAGTTCATACAAAAGTATGCACGTCCTATTAATGTGCTTAGTTTTCCGTCTGCCTGTCTGTATGTGTTTTTTACTAAATATCTGTATCTACGAAACCAATAAGTACAAACTCTAAATATAAAAATGTGGTCGTTAAAAGTATTTAGAACGATAAACTCACTCGAATATTATTATTGACATGATAGTTAAATTGTACAGCAAAATCGTTTCTAAAGAACCTACAATGATATCAAAAGATAAGATATTGATTGTTGAAAATGACCTCCTCTGTTCCCAATGCTCGCGTCTGTTTGATCGTTTCAATTCCGTTCACCCGTTTAAAAATTTCCAACTGATCTGTTTGATCGCCCCCCCTTTCCAATTCCGTTCATAATCCTTAATCGTAGGTCTTTAACGGTGGATTGGAGAAGAGTAACTAAGGTCTTTAAATGTATTACCAAAGTAATAATCAAAGATTTATATTAATAGGTGTCAAAACGGAACTGGGCCACCTTCACCTATCCATTGATTGGGAAAGGTCATTCAGTGGTTTTCACGAACTCAGCCACTAAACCTAACATAGATTGAAGATATAAACACCTTGAGGAAGGAAAAGGGCAGGAAGCCCCATCAAGCATAAGCCACATGTTGTTGCCAACGTTGATGAGGCTACCACATCAAACAAGTTATAGACTCCATAATAATCACAGCTTTAAAAGTTTAAAGTAATTATGCCATTAGTTATTGGGGAAGCTTCGAACATAACTACCGTATAGTACTCAATTGTTTATATATTTCAGTTGCACCAAATACTACGAGGAGTGGACAGTGTGGCGACTGTGGGGTGAAAAACTTTAATTAGATCGAGAACATCTGTCGTGCATTAAGATCTAGAGGATCTTGAGAAGGACTTCGCTCTTATCGTTCGCCCATATATTAGTTCTGTCGTAAAATAAAATATCCCTGCGTTTTGAAAAAAGTTCATGAGAAGATAGGTCATTACCATTTGTACATAAATACATTGTCAAAATTTGCAACACGACACATGTACCAGACAGGTATAAGACTAGAGTGTATAAAGCAACTTGCATAATGACGGTCTGATGATACGGTTCAGCGGCTTTGTAAAAACTTGTTTACTCGTGTCAAGATTAATACCCTTCAATACAGATTTTGAGTTCGAATAAACGTACGAACAATGCGCCCCTTCTCGTTATCAGGATATCTCAGAAATTCATAAGAAGCTGGAGAGTACTTCTAAACAACACAGTCCTAGTATCTGGATGAGTCTCCTCATTTAGCCTAGGTTTGGTATTCTGTCTAAGAATAATAACTCTTTTCATACAGCGTTGAAATGCTAATGTGCAAACAAACCTTGCTCCAATTTGGACAAAGTTCGTTGATATTTCTCTTCCTTAGTTACAACGATCTGTGCCTGCCATTTAAAACTATATGCAGCTTCCCATGCCCATACATAGACATTCAGCTAGTTCAATAGAATTTTAACACGTGGTTATTACGATCTATATTCAAATAACAAAGAGAAACACCTAAAGAGCACACCACACATCTTCTAATAGATATGTTACATTTATAATGACGCGTACGTAAACACAAACAGACCAGTCATAGTAACATATGTGTTTGGTCAAACAATGTGCTGAAATGTTAATGGAAGGAGTAACGTTTATGAAAGAGTATTATTATTTAAATGAGATGTTTCCACTTACTAAAATTTACATTCTCCCTTAAATTTATATCATAATAATTTAATATACCATTTGATCAGTGTACAACAATAGCCGTATCTAGTGGTTGCCCTTAAAAAACATTTTAACCTAAGTCATCCGCTTTCATGGGATGTCGCCTCAAATACTGTAACGCCGCCATATTATTTAATATATTATTTATCTAAAATTTATCAGTACTTCTTTTTGTCAATTTGTTACTTAGTTTTTAATTCATATTTTATATATTCCAAAGTTATAGTGTTGTATTAATTACTGGGTGTATTCGTAGATACAAAATATTTAGTTAAAAAACACCAACATGCGACAAAACCAGACGGACAAAACTAAGCACAACATCATACCTTATCACCTATATAACTTTTACCTTTTTTTTGAGTGGCTATTCAATCAGTTACCAAAAAATTTACCATAATTTGTTTTTTTGTAATATTAAAGTTACTATATAACATATATTATATAATTATATTATTAATAGAATTATAATATATATATATATTTAATATTATATACTAAATATATTAGATATAAATATATAATATGTAGATAATATATAATAATTATATACTATATATAATATATATATATATAAAATTAATATAATTATATATATATATATAATATATATATAATATATACTAATATTATAATATATATTATAATAATTATATATATATATTTATATAGTATAAATAGATTATATTATATATAGATTATATATTATATATAGAATTATATTATTATTTATATTTATAAATTAATTTATTATTTATTATTTTATTTTTATTTATTTACATTCAAAAAATTTATTATTAATTTTTATTTTTTATTCTATGATTTTTATTTTTATTTTATATTTAATATTATTATAAATTTTTATTTTATAATGTTTTATTTATATTTTTAAACATAATATATACATATTTCGTGTGTGTTTATGTATTTATTTGATTGTATTATTTTTGTAGATATTTTTGCTATATATTTATTTTTATCTATTTTTTTATTTTAATAGATAATTTTGCTTTCTATTATATATATTATATATATATATATAAAATAATATTATATATTAATATATAATAAATATATTAATATATAGATATCAATTATTAATTAAATATATATATATATAATATATTAATATATATATAAGTAATATATAAGATATATTATATATATTATAATATATATAAATAATACCAGTATATAATATATATAGTATAATATGTATATATATACGAATTTACAATATTATATTGATCTTAAGATATATTATTTTCCTTTTATAGACCAGAGGGAGATTACAAGAGAAGATATTTTAATATTATAGGTATAAGATTTGATAAAGTATTATATAATACTATCAATATACTATACATCTGAAAACCAAAATATGTTATTTGGGATATAATTAACATGGTATTTCATACTCATAATATTATCGTACTAATTTAAATGAATATCCTAGAAATTGGATAAGAAAAAAAGAGTTAAAAAAAATCTAGAGGGGATATATATATATCTATAAGTAAATTTTCCATTTATATATACATTATAAAATATATATCGTATGCAAAAGTATAATAAAATATTCCTATGATACAAGTATACAGTATACTATATATATATTATATATATACAACTCAAATCAAATAGAAATGGATCAATCGACATGGAGAACAATGATTAATTCAGTAATAACATAAAAAATTGAAAAAAATTTATACTATCGGAGTATAATGAATTAGAAAAAATTATGTCATATGTTTGGTTTGCATGGCGTAGCAGGGATTCATTAGGGGGAAGTTAAAGTATTGAGAATAATCATACATGTATGGCAATAATATTGAGATATATATTACATATACCCTGTGTTTTATAGATATATAAGCATGATTATATATATTCTAAATATAATAATATATTCAATATAATATATAATATATATAAATAAAAAGACAGTTACTTTTTAATATAATACTAAGTTAGTACGAGTATATTATATCATTACTATATTTAGATTATTAAAAGACCCTGAGATTACGTCACAATAATAAATAGTCATGAAAGATATAAAGCCACAGTTGTGTTCAACAATGTCTTAAAATAAATTTATTATTAAATTTAAAATATATAATATAGTATCGTATATGATAAATATATAAAAGAGACGTAGCGCGATATTATAATAAATTATTATATTATATATTATTATATATTAGTATACATTTTAAATGAAATAAAAATCTAATTTTGGACAAGATTATTTATATATATTATATGTTACAGAACTGGCATATATATATATATATCGGAATATATATATATATATACTATAGATATAATAAAGGACCGAGAGTTTTCTAGGGTAAAATCTGGCTTACTGTAGGAGTAATTAATAGAATAATAGTATATATAATGCTACCATTTATATATACCATACCTGAAGTATATTTCCCGCTAAACAATAAGAGCCTTGCCTATAAGATATTAGAAAGAGATACATAATATATAGAATAAAGAATATAGTTTATATATAAACTATTAAAGAATATATAGACGTACCATGTACATAGGTATATTTTAAACTAAGATTAATGAACACTTTTAAAATATATATACGAGTTATAATATAGAAAAATTAACGTGGATCGATGAGCTGGTATAAACTTAGTAATATCATATACTTATAATCAGGTCTACTACCATATATAGAAACTATAAAGAGTAATATACAACATATAACTTATTAGTAATAATATAACTAAAAAACTAATGAATATATATATAGGTATAATAATATAAATCTGTCATCATTATGCTATGGTGTTGTACCAGGATTTAAACTTAGCGGGGTCTGACAAAGCTATTGAGTGCGACAAACAAGTGTTCACACTAACAAAGAGAAGTTATTATCGATAAATTAAAAATAAGAAAAAATAATCAAGTCTCATACAGAAGATAAAGGTAGTTAAAAACATTAAAAACACCTATTGAAATACCGCAAATAAATATGTATTGGCAAGACTGAGCTACTTGAGTGTAACTAATATTAAATCTGATACAGTGAACTAGATGAATTAGACGTCTGGGAAGTTTGCATCGAATTAGTGCAATACATTATTTCAATTCATTCATTCGTATTCCATACTATATTCTATGAAATCATCCACATTAGTTCATTAAACCTGTCTTTGTTATTGTGTTTCTTACCAAGTCTCGTCTTTACTCTCAGCAGAGTCGCTGAAAGACCTTTTCAATTGGTACCGGTTGAACCCCGATTTTCGACTTTTGCAAGGGATATGAGCTCAGCCGCCAGTGCCATTAATTCATCAGTAATTCTTTCTGAAAAAAAAAGTGTCGGCTTTTTGCTTCTAATGACTTCAGTAATTCCACAAGTTCTGGTTGAAACTTTTTTTACCACTTATGTATACAGCACACAAGATTACCGGGTAGTAACCAATTCTATTGTTCACGATAAAATGATAATCTATTCAAGTATTATTCAAATAATAAAAACTCTGAAAAGCGTTTTTCTGCTTTCTCACGCTTAACATAAGAAAAACAGAGCTAAAATGAAAAAGAATGAGACCCATATCGCTGGCGGTATCTTTTTTCTGAAAACCTTAGCTCTAAAGGATGAAATTGATTCAAGATAAGCACAAGTACGAACGCTCCAAGATTCAGCAGACTGTTTTCAGCAGGATTAATTTGCTTATGTGTTGGACTTGTACTTTCTTAGGGTTTACGGGCAAGTTCACTATAAACTCAGCAGTATAATAACTTGGTGCGATAAGAGCAGATCTAGCAACCAATTATTTGATCAGCAGTTTTGCAGTGTTCTCTGCACAAACTATTCAAAAATCTCTTTGAAACAGATCAGAGGTATAGCACTGCATAAGCGTCGAGTATTTTTTTGTTGTAAATAATGTTAACCACTGGTTCAACTAAAGCAAAATATATTATATCAACTACCGAAAAAGTAATAATGAAATTGGATCTTGTTGCCGACAGCCATTAAAGAAAAGCTATTTTTCTTGTCAATTGTTGTTCACTGGACAATTTCTAAACCCTCAAACCATTACTTTTTATCAATTCTGCTATGGAAAATAGCAATTCTATATATTTTGAGTTCAACGGGTTTCCACAAAGTTTAGGCAAAGGCGAATGTATTCTTTCAGGGTGAAGTCTGTGAAAAAAACTTGTGGTCTTTTATGCAATAGTTTCAAGTTTCGACAGTTTAAAGAATAATTATTTTATTAGTCGCAGATAAGGAGATCTAAAATTAAGGCCGAGGTCGAAAAAAGTAAAGCAGACACACGTCTGATAAAATAATCTCTCTATTTTAAAAACACTTATTAGATACCTACCAAGTTCTATTATGAAATTCGTACGAGCTTTTCCCTGCCATTTCAAGTCGCGACCCGACAGTCCCTTCGTTAATACCCTCCTGCGAACCAACTAAACTCTTAAAATTGAGAAAAAACTACATGTGTAACCAACGCTTCTTTTCCTAAAAACGAATCAATCGTTAGGCAATGGTTTCTTTACACATTCCATCCCTTCAAGGTACAATATATCAAACCCCGCATAAAAATTCTTCTATCAAAACCAGTCATTTTTTCAATAAGAACAAAAACCGTATAAAACATAATCCTATAGATAATTCTATGTACTTGCTCTATGATAAATCCACAGTTATTACTGATCGGGAGGCTAATAGGGGAGAATACACCAAAATTTTTTTTGCGGCATCCGGGCGATACATCACTGTGCTGCCATAGCTTTTAGCTATACTGAGCTACCTAGATATAAAATACACACACCAAGCATTCGTGTACGAAATAATGTTATAGTAATCATACATTCAGATCCATCCAGAGTGTACTATTTACTTCTACGTGTTCCATGAATATGTTCTTCTAATTCCATAATCAGCCTTTCTATTCGCATTTAATCACGGGTCTTTCAGGAATTCCCCTCAATATTTCTGCCTGAGATAGTTCCTGTGACTCTAGAATACATCGAAACGTTATAATCGAATATCTCACAAAATATAGATATGTAATCTCCCTTCTTTAGACATATGTCCTAAAATCTTTTATCGATTACCTCAAGCTTGCTAGAAGACAAATAGCTTCACCTTTATTCATTAATATCCACCTTCACACTAGCACGTTCGATAATTCTCTCAATCAGTCAGACCCATTATATTTTAGAGACATTTGGAGCTCCTCAGACTCCTATGACATTTTGCGTATCAATGCATCATCCTCAAGCGTTGTTTTGCATAGATGCAGAACGAAGAAGACGACCCTTTGAACACCTCATTAAAACAAATGAAATTTAGCGTTCAGAATTCATGCAACTTATTTCTACAATTCTTCAGTATAAATAGTTGACATAAAGCCATCTGATCAAGTACTCTCTAATCTTTCTCTTACAAGCCAATATGTCTTATTAACTCTGAGAAGAACTTACACATAGTTATTCAAATACTAGAACATTATATTAATATATAGTAACATAGTTGATCATAGCGCATTTGATCAACCAATGTCTAACCATTCTCTTAAACTTGTTTCAAATCTTCTAATATAAACAAATAAAAACGTTCAGTCTGCAATAAATACAGCATTTTGTAAAATAGTTTTATACACATGTTATATAATATAGTGTATATATATTATATATATATATTTTTTTATTTCTCCCATAAGCTTTGGTAGGGCAAGTCTGGTTATCACATTAATAATTTTTATATATTAATTGAATTAATTAATTGTATTAATTGTGATAAAAAAAATCATTGAAAGTTCTAAACCGGTAATTTCAGTGATATATTCGGATTCTGATATCAACTGTATATTAATCAAATAGTAATAAACTCGTGTCATATCTAGATGATCTGGAGTCGATTAATAGTATTCACCACATACTACTGAGTATTTACTGAGAATTTACGTGAATTCGGAGATCGCGAAAGTATACTAGATTTGATCCGGAATTCTTAGCGAACATTTTCGACACACACGAATTCGTCTTCAGGATCGGAACACAAATAGATCTACTGATTATCCCATCACCTCATATATATACCTAATATATATATATATATATATACTATATATACCTATATAAATAGCCATATGTATATTATATAAATTACTTATATATATACATATACCAACTAATATTATAATATATATATTCATATATATATATATTAAATTTAATACTCAAATAACAATAATATATACCCTATATTATATAAGGTAGCTATTACATCTAGATATTAATAATTAATATATATATATAATTCATCTATATTATTTTTCTTATTTTTCTTTTTATTATTATATACCTATATAATATACTTAATAATATTCTCTAAAATATTTTATATATTAATTATATACTATATTATCAAATATATGATATATTAATTAGGTTATATAAGATACTATAGATAGTATATATATAAGATATATATATTATAATATATTATAATATATATCATATACTATATATATATGTATATAATATATACAAGTAAATAGTATGGCTGAGTGACTAATTGCTATATCTATCAAATGTTGTTCTCTACATCGACTTCCGATACGAGTTTTATCTCAGTATAATCTATGCTCGCTAATTATGATATGATAAGTAAAAATGTATTGTTTATTATCATCTCTCAATCATTCTTTTTTAATGATATAGATACAAAATATACATCATTAATATAGAACAATTCTACTATTATATGTTGTTAAAAGTTGTTTGACAATTCTTATATTAATTAAAAGTGTTAAGTGAATACATATTAAGCAATTATGAAAATATCATATTGGGATACAGTTTATCATTCTCTATAAATAATAGAGACCCCTGGCTGAAATTTATTTCAATTCAACTACTAAGAATCAAGGCATATTAGAGAATCCTATGAGTAAGTAAGTTTTCTTATAAATATATATAATTATAATAAAATTAATTGAGTAGTATTATCAATTATTCACTAAAAGTAGGGAATTTGTATAACACTATGTATTAGACATTACTTGTCTCAATAATGATGAGTTAGCTATACAATTTATAAATAAACTACTATTTTTAATTACACAACACTAAGAAAATATATTAGTTTATATAAAAAGATTCACATAGTGTATTCACCTGTCTTTCATTTTTACCCCCATAAAAATGATTAATTTTTTTCTATCGATTAACAACTGATATGTATAAAATTAGAGAGAGCATAGCAGCCTATAACCATATATGCAAATTTACATATAGTCAGAACCATTCTCCTTCATATATTTATATAGACTTATTAATATACATATATAAAGTATATATAATATATATAATATATATAATAAAGTACTTATTATATGATCAATAGAATTTATGTACTCTATGTAAGAGATAGACCTGTATAATATACAATGAGTGAGAGCTTATTAGTTTAAATTAAATCGAAATATAGAAATAAAATAAGAGTTAAATATAGATAATATATATAAGATATATTAATATATGAATAATATAAGATATATATATATATATATTATATATATTATTATATTATAATATAATATAATATATATAAGATTATAAATATATTAACATAATTTTATATTATAATATAATATCATATATATTATATATATATATACATAATATATTACTATTATAATATATATATATAAGTATATATAATACTATAGATAGAGATATTTATTACGTTATGATATTATACTAATATAGTATATTAATATATATAAAGAGATATTAAAATATATAATATAATATAATATATATAATACATGTATAATAATAATTTAATGTATTATATAGTGATGATATTTTAATATAGATAATGATATATACACATATTAGACTTATAATAGCTATATTTTCAAATAATGATTTATGACTAACATACTCACTATCCTATATAATATTTATAAATATAACGAATCTCTATATTAACTAGTGTAAGAGTATACTATATAAATATATACTAATACTACGGTAGTGGTAAGTACTTACTGCGTACTTAGTTTCACAGACATTTTGACTAAATCTTATATATTAATAATATATTAATTTGAGATAACATAATTTAATTTTAATATTACAGCTATAATATTATATATAATAAGATTATATATATAATAATAATATATATAGTATATATATAGACTTTATATAGTAATAAATATAGATCATCCCTAAAAATATATATTATAGATCTTATATTGGATTCTCTCTTCCAATATCATATAAACGATATGAGTAATATATATAGAAGGTTGTAAGAACATTATATATATATATATACTTATCATTAATAATATATATTTAATATATATATATGTTACAAGATGTAAATCTCTCTAGAACTATTCAATTGTTTATCATATGTGAAATAATTTGAAATTTTAAATTTAATGGTTATTTATTATTATAATATATTGAAGATAGAATATATATATATATATAGATAATAATATACTTATACATCTTTATATAGAACAATAAGCAGAAGGATATGTTAATATATTAAACTATATATATATATTACTTGTATTACGTAATTAATATATAGTGAAATATTTAAATTTATGGTTTTTAAATATTTATATTTGCTCTGGTCTTAGGAATTTCAGTTTATATATTTATATAAATTATAGTTATTAACGAAAATAACCTAGTATATTTATTAACTTCAATAGTATTATATAATATATATATATATATTATATATATATATAAATGATATATATAGGTATAATATATATAATATTATA